>BOPP01000091.1:3834272-3852460 GCA_017312745.1 Gryllus bimaculatus
GGAAATGAAGTGATGGAAATGAAGTGATGGAAATGAAGTGATTGAAATAATTATTTCTTCATTTCTGCTATTATATTTCACTTTGCCTCGATAACCACCACACAGTTCTTTTGGAATCTCGACCTAACTTGTTGAAAACAAGCATAAAAAATGATTCAATACAAGGTAAAACTTTTTAAAGAGATTTTTGTATAAAACATGGATGCAATAAGTCAATCGATCGTTTATAGTTTTCATTTTCTTTCTGTGAAATATATAGGATTTTGTTGAGAAGAATTCGTCGAAGAAAAAGCTTACAAATTTCAAGAGTAGACCTTGTTTGTGCGAGAACGAGAATGTGAAATTCTTTCAAATGCAACTACGTTCAGTATATGGAACCGTGGACATTGTAAATGGTTCTCAAAGGAGAAATTAATCAAACATTTATCTGATTTTCTTCTAGGAAGTTTTCTTGGAAATTTTGATATGAAACCAAGTGACTTTTCTTTGATTCTATACTGTAAATCTGAAACGTAATGTTAGGGTTACATTAACCCTCACACGTAATCTCTTGAGCTACGTAATTTAAGGAAACTTACAAAAGCGAAACATTGTAGTTCCATAACACATGTCACAATTCGTTAATTTCAGCATTTCGTGATAGTTACGGCAGACATATCTGAGAACGAGTTTAACTTCCCTTTAAAAAGTGTTTCTTCCTTTTTTGAATAAAAATAGAACATTGTAAATTACTCAGTACATATCGTCAAAATGATTACTTAATGGCTTGCTTTCGAATCGGAAACTTATAATTTATTACCTATTGGCGACATAACAGGAAGGTTGCGTCGAGTCGGAACCTTATCATGTCAGAATGCAATGCAAAACCAATGCATAAACAAACTTAAATATTATGATTTTCTATGCAATTGTACTTTACAACTTTGTTTCCCCCATTCAATATTGTTTGATATAACTATAATTTAGTCAAAACACATAAAAAATTTTACACAATGTTTCATGGTTATTTAAATATTGTTAGGTGAAGATGTATAAAAACAATTAAACCAATTAAACATTAACAATTAAGTAATAAAATATCTAAACAAGAATTAAATGGTTTCCTTTTTATTATTACTTCACATCTGCACAGTTTACAATCTGTTGTTGAACAACATTTATTAAATGTTTTGAATTTACACAAATAACACTAAATTTACACAAGTAACTTATTACAGAGACTTTCTGCTTATATATAAGCGTTTTTGTTTAATTAGTGATTAATGTAGCGTTTTGGTAGTTCTAATATGTGTTAACGTTTGTCTACATACGTGTTCACTACTGTCCAGTAGATTAATTGATAGATGGTTTGTACGTTCACTTACGTTTAAATAACTATTTACGAAACATAGAAATTACATTTTTTTAGAAATTACATTAATTTCAAGCGCAAATCACGCAAAAACTTAATCATTTTTTCAAATACTTAAGCGTTTTTCGAGCTGATATTTTACAAAAACACTTTGTCTAAGACCAAATATTTAATCAACATTTATTAACAATATCAATTATTGCAATTAATATCACTGGGAAGGGATAGCGATACTCTTTTCAGTAACATAATAGAAAATTGTTAATTTTTCAAAAATCTATGGCAAATAAGGCCAATTACATTTTTGTAATAATATTTGATATGTCTCCTAGACCTTTTCCACAGATAATCACGATAAAATTCCAACATTATTAAAAATAGGGTAACAGTATTAATAATTACGATACTGCATAGATTCTGTACTTGAGACATCCGCTAGTGATTTTTAATTGATTAACGAAAACATTGTTTTCGTTAAACCAAGCTTATAAAGAAAAGCGCGGGCGATTTCAATCTCGTGACGTGTAACAAAATCTGTGCATTGCTTGCATATCGATAATAACGGTGTAATAACGTCAAAATTAAAATTGTTTTAAAAATATGATCATGATTTTCAATTTCCTTCATAGGAAATGTCTGTATATTAAATTATGTAATATATTGTCGTGTGTTTTTCGCAAATGATTATACTACAATATTTCTTGTCCTTTGCTTTGCAGCCATTAACATTTTAATTTTAGACACAAATTTATTTTCTCCTATCAGTTTATTCTGACGCAAAATTTATCACAGTAATAGATACCATAAATTAGGCTTAATTTTCACGGAAAAGAAGTCGAAAAAATGCCACAGTTTCACCCTGTGACCGACTGCCGTGTGGTTCGTCAGCGACACACATGCCTTGCCAATGCAATTGGCGGGTCTGTACCCGCGCCCGCTATCATCAATTCCTTCTATTCCCACTCACTTTCGTGACCTTTCCTCTTCCCTCTCTCCCTAGTAACAAGGCAGTGTCGCCAACGTCATTTACACCTCAGAAATTGCACCGCCCCTTTGAGATAACGAGGAAGAAAATCTTTGGGGAGCAGAGGAAAGTGTCTGAAACTTGGAGCCAAAACCAATGACACAAGTCGCTTGGTCTAGACCAGGGTTAGTTGAGTGTCCAGCCTTGGTTGTACAAACAGTGTAAAAGCGAGATTTTGCCGTAATAATTTGTGATATCGAAGGTACATCTAAATTTTCGCCACCCTAAAATCTCCCATCTTTATTTATTTACTCCGATCCGTTTGTTGCTTCACAGTTCCTCAGCTCTGGTGTAATACATAATCACTGCTCTTCAGAATTCAGTCATTTGGGTCTGTAAATATGTCGCTTTGGGTGTATTAGAATACATTAAATTATTGTTTTTGACGAGTCTGTCTGGATCGTCACATAATTATTGCTAATATTTAGTCGTACATAAAAATATCGAAGACGCTGACATCGACGTACTTCACTCTCTGCAACCTCGTCGGTGCGGATTACTGAATAACTGTTTAGATATTTTAATTCTTTTATATACGGATTGTTCAATTTATTTCCTGCTACCTTCCAAGTTGGTTCAACGATAGAAGATCACTACCGTTTCCAACTAGCATTGTTTTCGGACTGTAAAATGAATTCAGATGTCACTGTATAAAGTTTCTTCACTGAAACGTAAAAATGAAATTTGTAAATTACCCACCTTGATATATCAACATCTTTGTTAAGTGGTAAACATAGTTTCGACAATGAGAATTTCGCCCACAACGATGTGGGAGCGTACGAGTCAGATCTTTCTTTGGCAAACGCCAGCCTAACTATTTCATTAGGGAGTTTTAGCGCCATGCGTAAGGAGATTTCCTTATACTCTATTGATCACGTGACTAACGCCTTCATAAGGTCGTAATGAACAACATTCATAAGAGTTTTAGCAATTGCGACATTGCGTTACGCATTATAACAAAGGAAGCATTTCAAGCGTTGAACAGAGAAATTGCATAATATATGAAAGAGTGTAGGCTAGTGGTGAGACATTTAAAACACGTTACGAGTCAACAGACCAGCAAATACACATTTTGCATGGAGTTTTAGATTTTGAATCTGCTTTTCTTGAAAATGTAGGAAGTACCTTAAAACAGCGTTCGTTATGATCATAAGACATTACCTATCCCGAAGATATGATTTGAACTTCTTTTTCGCGAATTTCTTTCCTGTCACCTCTCCAACATATCCCGTTAATTTTTGCCAGCTTTGTGGAGTTGGTAAGGAATAATTGTAACTGCCTTACATACGAGAATTGGTTTATTAGAGTTGAAGAAAACAACTTTTCCTGTTTTTAGGCGGCCATTTTGCCGCTTGTAAGGTGCCCGTAGAGACTCCCACATTCGCGCACTATTTATGAAGGTATAAGGTCGTACCTTAGGCCTAAGGTAAGACGTTATGACTTCAAGGTCTGTCACGTGACTATTAGTGCATAACGCCGCTACCTAACGCGTGGCGCTAAAACTCCCTATTTACTTAGTCAATATTCTAACGTTGGCGCCATTGTTAAAAATATTGGCATTCTTTTTCATACCTTATCTTGTTTTTTACCGATAACAAGCTGGAATTTGCACCACTCGTAATTTACGAAACATCGTCAGGAATATCCTCTATCTTCAAATGTGGAACATGCATCTGTTTAAATGTGTGTAGAAACAAAACTACCGTGTCTCACGCATTAATCGAATGGAAATGAAAGTCTCGCGTGTGAAGTAACAAACGAATCGAATTTAAATCCAAGCAGGAAATGCCCAGAAAATTGAAAACGACGTTCGAAATGTATACTGCTAACTGCTGCACCTGCTGGAAATGGAAAAGTCGTAATTTCTCCGCATGGATCGCTCGCCAGATGACGGACTTTGATGCGATCTCGCGCGCTGTTTTTCTTATGCTCGCTTCTTCCGGGGGTTGTATGATAGTAATAACAACTGTATTTTCCAGAGAAGTGGCGGGAGAAGGTAAATCCTCTTGCTCACTTGCCAGAGCTAATGTTGCACGAGCACAAGCGCCTAGCCCAAAACTTAACGTTAATTATTTACAAAACTAAACGATGTAGATTATGTTACATCGACTTTGTTCAAGCAGAGGAAAGAAAAGCCATATTTAAGGCCACCGTCCGCTGTAGCTGTTAACGTCATTAGGCCGATAGACACCAAATAACACACGTGGTGGAAGTTAGTACACCGAGGCGATAGCGAGGTTTATACTCAACCAAGTCTGTTATTTGCGTTATCGGCCATGAGTCGGTCAATACGTTTCGTAATACCATATTCTTATAAGAAAAATAATGTAATTAAGATGTACGTCTCTTTTTAATACGAGGAGTGCAGCGCCAACTGCGATTGCAATTATATTCGCTTGTTACTTCACACGCGAGATTTTCGTTTTCATTCGATTAATGCGTGAGACGCGGTTGTTTTGTTTTTACACACATTTAAACCGATGCATGTTCCACATTTTAAGATGGAGGATATTCCTGACGATGTTTCAGAAATTACAAGTGGTGCAAATGCAAAGAAAACCAGAAAAATCATTCTTTGTTCAGATGAAGCGTGTTTTACAAGAAGTGACCCAATGAATGTGCATAATTTACATGTAAGATCCGAGGATGTCCGTACGTTGCACCGTTGCGCCGTAGTGTAATTCACCAAGAGTGTTTCTCTGTAAATGTGTCGGTTGGCATTGTACGTAGATGAATTTATCCGCGGTATTCACTTCTTACCCGAGCGCTTAAGAGGCGTTTAGTATCTGAATTTTATAACTCAGGTTCAACCCAACGCTTTTGGAGCTGGGGGTCAATGAAAGAGAGCGTTTATGCTACTGAAGTCGAGGATAATGATGGACTTCTTCGGCGCATCAAAAACGTGACGGCAGAATTAAAGGAAGAACCCGGCAATGTTGTGCGAATCACAGTAGCCGTGCGGCGCAGATGCCTACCTTGCGGCCACGCCATTTTGATCACTCATAGAACCCCTGTTACATAAGGGGAAAATGCGAAATTTTGACTGCATACGCAAATATGACAAACTATCTTAAATAACTCTTAAATTATAATTTATTCATTCTCCTTTCATATACAGTAGACAAGTAGGTAATAATAGCAATATAAACAATATTTAATGTAATATTTGGACTAACTTTCTTGCGAAAAATGACCAAAGACACAAATTATTTTTTTCAAAATTTTGAATAGGGTTTACACTATTTTCTTTTGCACTCATAAATAACTTAATGTACTCTACCACCAGGTTCTGAATAAGCAACGAGGACTGAATCACCCGATATATATATATATATATATATATATATATATATATATATATATATATATATATATATATATCGTCATTCGGGTAACGTCATCGAGTACAAAATCTTCAATACGGGAAAAGCGTAAGGCTGGAAGTCAGGTTGGGAACGCGCCAACGCTTTCAGAAACATGTATTAGTCAGCATAGATATACTACACTTTGCTTCAATCTTCATTTCGATTTCCTTGTTCTGTTATCTATGCGAGCTTACGTGTTATATTACACGCGATATATTATAAGCGACGCCTCTACTGGTAAGTTCACACTCTTCACATATCAACCACCCACACCTAAGGCCTAGGAACATGGCCGTCGTGAAAGCTGTGGTCATTTTACTCATTTTCATGTTCACCGAACAGGTGAGGTTGTGATGTGTGGCACACAAATCATTCTCAACAATTCAGTATTTATGCATATACCATGTTAACACACATTTCTGCGGTTTGCGGATATACAAAGAGATTTGCAGCTTTAGATTCGATTCTGAATATCAAGATATCTTACTCACCAGATCTGCTATTTAGGACGCTGTTGCAACCAAGGTGTTGATTGAATATTTAACCGATACATTGTATCTGTAGTTGTACATTTAGGGAAATATGGTGTTTTTTTATTTTGTTTTTTGTTTCGCGTATTGGTTTCATTATGGGACCAAACGATACGAGTATCGCGTCGGGGCTCAGTCATTATTATGGGGGAGGTGTACGAGTACTTACTTCACTGTTGGGGGGATCACCATTCAATGCTGATTCCATTTTTACACCCCAAGGTTGTAAGCTCTGGGGGACGAGGTGAAATGATTACAATGAAATAGACACACACACACAAACAAAGAGACACACCTTCTTCTTCTTCTACTTCTTCTTCTTCTTCTTCTTCTTCTTCTTCTTCTTCTTATTATTATTATTATTATTATTATTATAATTATCATCATTATTATTATTATTATTATTATTATTATTATTATTATTATTCGAATACGCCACTGTATACAATGTTTATTTTCACTAGTTCTTGCTTCCTTCCTTCCTTCCAATTTATTTTTCCTCCAAAATTCTTTCATTCCCTTTCTTCTGTTTCTCTTTTCCCTCTTCTGTCCTGGTGGGTCTGGTCTTCCGTTTAGGTTTCTGTCAAAAACCTTTTGACTTGACTAATTTGTGTCTCAGGGGTGAACGGTTCTGAATATTTTGTGGTGTTGTATTTAAAGTATGTCTTTTCCTGTTTCATTCATACGAGTACGAGTATTATCCATTTTTACTTTCCCTTATTCGTACGTATATACGGAGTCATATACGTAGTATACGGAACTTTATGTAATGTTGCGGAAAATTGAATTTGAGATATCAACTGAAATAAATGTTTTAATCAAACCGTCCGTTTCCGTCCGTCTGACTGGTGTATGTGAACACAACAAGCACCTAAACCATGCGTAAGATTTTTTCCAAATCGAAGAAAGCCATGTCGATCTGGCTCAAGTCCAATCTTCGAGATTTTGAAAAAAAAAACCCTTAAAAATTTGGGGGAAAAACCCCCGGACGTTTTCAAAATTTTCTCAAAAGGGGTTCCAAATTATTTTTTATATATCTTGTAAGAATAGAGTAAAATACACATAAATATAGCATAGGTCCGAAAACACTAAATTTTCGAAAATTCTAAAATTTCGCGCCTTCCTATATACAAAATTGAAGATAGAGATTTTCCTTCAAATACAATTTGTTTTCCATAGTGAGTTCTTTTATTGAAGTCATAGATATTTTTTGAAAATTTTAGTAATTTTCGCGCAATATTGCGTACAATATGTGGAATATAAAAAATTACAAAAAGAGGTTCTCAAATACGGTTCCAAATTTTTCTTTAATCATTTTGAACTGATAGGTTAATTGTACTCATTAATATGACGTAAAATTAATTTTTTGTGTGTTTTTATTTATCAAAAACTACAAAAATGTAAATTTTCAGAAAGATCTCACAAGCCATTGATAAGCACATTTCCAGCAATTTGTAAACACTGTTATATGTGATTTAATGTAATTAAAATGACTTCAAATTAAGTTTTTCGAAAACTCAAAAATTGTCTGTCACAAAGAGCTTGAAATTTCGAATTTACAGATGCGCTTAAACGCCACGTTTTTCAAAACGGCTCCAAATTTGTCAAAGAAAATTGCCATTAAGAACGAACTTAAAATATCCTTTAGTAATCTTAAAATAATATTTCCGTTCTGTATTTAGGAAACCGAAAAATTAAGAAAATGTCAAAAAATTTACTTCGGGCGGCAATTGATGGGAGCTGATAAGAGTATGTTGCAAGGTCGTAGAGCTAGCTGAGACCAAAGGAAATACAAAACTGTTACGGGGAAGTCTGTGCCATTTTCTAGCACCACTGGGTTGGTCTTGCCACATTTATCAGTTTTATCAGTTTCCATCTATCACAGCCGAAAGAACGCCTCCTTCATCTTTCGGTGTTCTAATCGTAGAACCGAAATATTATTTTAAGAATTCTTGTTAAACCGCTGGGAACTGGGAATTTCAGAACGCTGTGATGCGCGTTTTAAACTTTACTGTTTCTTGAACCGCCCTTTAGAAACATGTGTGGTAAAGTTTCACTCACATTTGCTTGCATAATTTTAAAATTTGAAGGACACTTATTGCATTTTCAAAATTACGCTACACGACTTCCGGAACTTCACAATCCCGTAAGGTTCCGACAAGGATTAGGAAAATTTTTCACCTTTACCAAAATGAACTGATTTATGAGCGCCTGCTGCATCGCATCTGAAAGTTAGAGCTGAGGTAGTTATTTGTGGACGCGACTGCGGCGAACTGAGGTGTGGGTCGCGAGTCAGCCCGCCGGCCTCCCGCCACATGCTGCTAGAACTTCCTCTCCAGCCCCAGAGAAGTCGTGGCCGATGCCCGCCTTTTCAGACGATCGATCCGCAAAGAACGAAATAGCTGGAATGAAGTCCACAACAACTCGGGTTGTGAGAGCGTAGGCTTCCCCGGCCGGAGTCAGTATTTACTAGGCTGTCCGGGTGACGCCTCGTCCATGGCGAAGGTGCCAATCGCTTCGGTTCGGTTTCGGTCGCCATTCTGCGACCTTCCTCTAGCTCTGAGAAAGATCACACAATGGCGAGCGAAACGTCGGCACCTTCGCCATGGTCGCGGCGTCATCTGGACAGCCTAGTAAATACAAACACGGGTTGTGTCATCGCAGAGCCTGGTAATGGCTCCAGTTAGGACCTTCAGACAATATAGAAAATTGGACTCTTGCTCGGATATTTTTCGTGTAATTCAGGCAAAGTTTTTCAGCCGCGCATTGGCTAGAATGAAGTTCATGTGGCAAACTAATTTTCGGTATGTGCAGCCTTAAGGTTTTCCTGCGTGTCAGATTATAACTAGAATAATTTTTGTTTTGGGAGAAACTGAGCTAAGGCAGAAACTCACTTCTTGCCATGCTTGTTGAGTAATTAAACTTTAAAGTTTATCTCATTCCAAAACTTCTTTCATTCTTAAACAACAACGTCCATCCACCTCACTCAACTGCAGGTGAACCACCGCCATCTGTACTAGCCGACAGCTAAGGTAAAATGTGCTTGGGGTCACAATTTGTGTAATTTTTTAATAAACAAACGATTGCTCCAAACGAATTTGATGTCATATTAAACAATGCATTCAGCACTATCC
Source organism: Gryllus bimaculatus (assembly GCA_017312745.1). Lineage (NCBI taxonomy): Eukaryota > Metazoa > Arthropoda > Insecta > Orthoptera > Gryllidae > Gryllus > Gryllus bimaculatus. The sequence goes on from BOPP01000091.1 coordinate 3,843,677, forward strand.
GTACAAAAAGTTTGAAGAAAAATTTGGAGCTGTTTTTGAGAAAATTGCATTTAGACATTTCAGAAAATGCTGAATTTTGAGCTCATTTTCGAGGAACTTTATCAGACATCTTTTGAAGCATATATACATAAATGCAATAATGTGAACAAATCACCGCTAATGTAAATATTAAGTACGTGAGAGAGAGGTGGAAAAATGCAATTGTGTAATTTTAGAAACAAGGAAATAATAGAGCATAATGTCGTGTATGCCATTTTGTAGAGATTATTTCTTTCTAACTCTGATAAAATTTTAAAGAAAAAATGTGGAAGCGTTTCTAGTTTTTGTAATTTTTTAATATCTCTAACATATTGCATGCAATATTGCCTAAAAACTACTAAAATCGTCATAAAAATATACATGACCTTCATGAAAGGACTATCTATGGAGAAAAAATGTATTTGAGAGGAAAATCTCCTTTTTCAATTCTATAATGGTAGGAATAAGCGGGGGAAAATTCAATTTTTTCCACATTTCCGAATATACGGAGTTAATATTGGAAAATGTTATGTCATCTTTATAAGTGTATTTTACTTTATTCTTTAAAAAATGTTAAAAAAAAAATTGGAGCCATTTTTGAGAATTTTGACCATATCCCAGGGCTTCATGAAAAGTATCCCCAAATTTTAAAGAATGTTTTTCAGAATCGCAGAGCTTCCAGTCGACCCAGATCAACCAGGAAATATTCATTTTGGAAAAAACCTTACATATCGTTTAGGCGCTAGTGGTGATCATAGACAACAGTCGGACGGACGGGTGGACGGACGGACAGACAGAAGGACATACAGAGCGATAGACAAACAAAATGACGGACGGATGTTTTGCAAACAAAAACACGTTTTCGGTGTCGGGGGACTCCAAAACGTGTATTTCCGTTGACATCTCGAAATCGATTTTCCGTAGCATTATATAACTTTCTCTATACTACAGTTTGTACTCCGTATATACGTACGTAAAAGGGAAAACAAAAAATGATGCAATAACAAACAGTGTTATGACTACGGTTTGGAATTGCGTACAATAAACTTCCTTTCTAACGTAGTGGAGAAACCTCTCCTGCAATTTTTGCGTTGAGTTTCGTAACAATCTGTTAAAATATTGTTTTTATTCACTCATATTGGTTTTTTGCTCTTAGCTAATGAAGACGGGATCGCAGAGTGTATCACCCCAAGTTGCAAATGAGATTGCAAATGAGGTTGCGGAAGCCTTGGGTCGAATGCACACTAATTTGATACATCTGGGCTCTAACGTCTCCACCATGTTCGACGAGGCGGCAGCCCTCATTGACAGGCTGAACAGCAGCCTCGCATTGTTCGCCTCTCCACTTTCAACGACAAACGTGTAGGCTTACACGATCTCTTTCCTTCTGTCCACGACTACCTCAATCTTTCTCCCGTCAGCAAAACAGAAACTACAGATCTTTGAAAGACTTTTAGGGGTCAGCAACGGAGGGAGCGTCGAATTCTATGCAATATAACCATCATCTCCCTTTCTGCTTTTACTGCGTGTGATTGGGCCTGAGGAGTGTTGAGCAGCCAAGAGAGACTTCACCATTGTGTGCCTGCACCTTAGAAACTATATTCGCTTTTATATGCCTAAAACGTGTGTGCTTGTTATAAGGTATCGCCAGAGTCACGAATCTGTGATTAGTGTTGGTAATTGACATAATGCGCATTCGCATCGCATCCATGTTCTATATAATCATTATAGCTTCTTCGAAATAACTCCCATAAGCCTTGGGTGTCCTCAAAAATTCAACAAGTCGCATTCTTTTTCATTATCTATCATTAACAAATTATACAACTCTGGCAATACTAAGAAAGGTGGATTCTCCCCTACCCGGTCGCGCTTGGTTATAAAATGCTTGGTTATAAAATGCTTGGTTATAAAATTCTACCATGTAGTACCTTTTCTTAGATTTCATTCTCTCCCCTTCTTTCCTACTGCAAACTTGAATGTGCTTGTCGTACTTTTTATAAGAATTCTTTAGTTCCATCGGTTAGACGATTTATATTGTAGCCAATATAACATATTTGAAGTGGTTTTTGACAGCACCCCAGCACATGGAATCAAAATGTTATCAAATTATTGTCTTACTATTGATTTCATGATCAGTAATACATATGTATTCGTAGTATTTTACCGGTGTAGTGTGTGTCAAATATTTGAAAATAAAATATACATGCTTGGAATGTTGTTTATTTTTTTTGAGGAGGGAAGGTCTTCAATCCTTATCACAAGTGAAGATAAAAAAAGGATAATTCATGATTTCGGATTGCGTCGCAAGTGTAGAAATGGAATGCAATAAAAATAATGACATACTATTCCATCCTGGAGGGGACATACTGTTTTGTACCTTGTATAAGAAGAAAACTCAGTATTATAGTGCTATAACACTGAGTTTTCTTATTATACTACAACAAGTTCCCTTGTTACAGTACAATGGGTCTGGTATACTGCAATTGTTATTTTGTTCGTGCACACTGTGAGAAACACGCAGTTTTCAAGATTGGTAAACTAGTTTTTGTATTTGTTGGCATCTGCAGAAATAACAATATTATTATTTGCAAAATAATTTTTGTGTCATTTAGTGGTTTCTACAACAACACGTACTTTCTCGCACTGAATGTACCCACAAATAAGTTTCCAACCCCCAAAATATTTTTCCACGCTGAGATTCGTACTAAAATACTTAGGTTCTAGCAATCACGTTTAGTTTATTATACCAAATGACTCAGAATGCATAACAAGTTTCCCGACGAGTTAAAAATAAATTTAAAGAGGTACAACTCATATTTTAAAAAATTGCAAACAATTTTCAAGAACAAATGTCTTCAAGGAACCATTATTGTGAGGCTATAAAATGACACAAACTTTCTCGCCACAGAACAACAAACTAGAATATACTACATAGACTTGCTGATCCTATGACTTCAGCGCTCTTGGTGGCTCGCCAAACTAGGGGCCGCCATTTTTTTCAGTAAAAACATGAGAGGTGACTGATAATGGCGCGTAGAACTGTAATACTGAATCCACGTGTTGTTTGTATTAGATCATATTTCTATGATGTTGACATTTCATTTATTTGTACTTAAATTATCTTAGTGGTTAGAATAATTATATTCAAAATGCATATAGTATGTTCGGCATATAACTGTAAAAAAAAAAGAAGTCATCAAACCACAAATAGATCATTTTTCACGTGTGGCACCTTATTTGTGATATGATTATTTGCATCTTATTGCAAGAACATTCACTTTCAGGCGATACTCGAACAAAAATAATATTTCAACAGCTTCGATTCTAATGACAATAACGGATGCAGGAAGGAACGTGTTTTTAAAGTTTCTCAATTCGTTCTCCTTACATATTGTGATTTAAATGGTTTATTTTTTGGTCCTGAATAACTGAGTAAGAGGATTTATATTACTCGCGGTACGCGCCAAACCGGCCTTAACTAGCGTCAAATGAATTACTAGAACATTATTTTTCCAGAGGACGCTTAAAAAAACATGGCTTCAATTTGCTACGAAGATGGACGCGCTTCAGCCATTCTATTGTGACGTCATGGATACTCACAGCGACCACAGACACAGAGCTTTCGTATAACAATATATTTATTAACAAAGAAAACAAAACAAATATATACACTTAATAATCTACTTACACCCTAGCTCTGATAGACCTACTATCCCCTGATCGCGGGAGCGATCCAAACCCGATTGAAGATGATTTTGATTGTGGCATTCGCCACTCCTACTTTTGAAGCGCGCACAAAGCCTAGCTTCCGTGACCGGATGTCACGCTGGTACACAAAGTCCGTTCTGGCGCACCAACGGCTGGTTTGCCTCGATCGCAGGAGCGATCTTATCCGATTGAGAATCGGTGTGAATCGTGGCACTCAACCACTCTTCACCTCGGAGCACGCACACAGCATCGCTCCCCCGTGACCGCAGTCACCCAAGGACATAAAGTCCGCAGGCTTCGTCAACTAATGACTCCAGCCTCGCGAGCCTGGCTCGCATATGCACCGTCTTGGCGCCAAGTTTTGTGCACACGCACGAGGTTCTCCCGCTGTCTCCAGAACCCACCTACTGGCTCTGTACACTCAGTTATATAGGCGAGGCCCACGTGACCTACTACGTCACGCCACTCCCTCGCTTGTTATAACAGTGAAAAGCTTCTATAAGCCGGAAACTCCCAAAGCCTTGTGTCTCCCGTTTCCGCGTTCTTCCCTTTTACGGACAAACCCTTCTTCCTGTGGCAAGGCTAATCCTGCCAAGCGTCCCCAAATAGATGCCACGAGGCACGCTGGCTAATACGTTACACTATGTAGTATATTATAACTCGTCCTAGAAAATTCCCTTTTATCTTGAGTTGGAGATACATTTTCATTTTTGTCCCAACCCCCTTTCCAACTACCATCTATCAACGCCTAAGGGATCTTCCAGTGCCTTCCGCGGAGGGTTTCGCTCTGTTGAGGGAGAGTCCTAGTGAAGAGAACCATCGTATTCTCCAGTCGCCACGCACAGGAGGCCCTTAAGGTTGCTTCACAATGGCACTGGAACGTAAAGAAAGTTGAAAGATGGAGTTACCTCACCGGGGTTGACAACAGGCCGGAATCGGAAAGCAGGACGGGAACCCCTACGCCTGGTCTGCAAAGCATTTTGCACTTTTGCTGACCTCAGGAGCCCCGCACCAGCAACTGGGGCGAAAATCCAAAAATCGATGAAGGGTGGGAATGAGATTCATTCTAGGAATGGGGACCACCAATTAGAATGCCCAATTCGAAGCATAGCGCTAAAATTGAAAGAGCAATCGGCGAGAACGTAACGGACACACACAGTTCAAGAAATATTGCCATTTGTATCACATTAGACATGTTTTTTGTTGATATGACCGTGAGAAACACGAAACAAAAACGAATTATACATTTTAAAATTTGATTACAACGTAGCAGTATTTAGCTAAAGACAAAGTTATGATACTGAATTGCTTTTATTTAACAATTACAACAGTAAACTATGTATTTCATTATCTGTCTTTAATTGAATAAGACGTTTCTCTCAAAGCTAAAATATATTCTTCTTCAAAAACAGCATGATTATTTTATGCTCTAATTTCTAGCTAGAGTATATATATATATATATATATATATATATATATATATATATATATATATATATATATATATCAACGAACACTCTAATTCATCGTCTACGGCATCGTATGAGAGTCCGCTCTCATTTATTTCTTCAGTTTACTGTCATTTGGAGATAATAACATTCCTGGTGAACAAACAATTATTAATTCGTATTTTTTGTTAGTTAGAATTAAATAATAAAGTTTCAAATAAGGCCACTGCTTTAAAATATTGCATGAGATAAACAAGGAGCATCAATTCAAGAAATTAAAAAAAGGAAAGTACACACATTCGTGGATACACGGTAGTGCGCAGAGGAACGTAAACAGAGAATTATGTCTCTCGTATCTCGAAACACGGGATACCACCCATTTAAATAAGTAGGAAAATGATTTCACAGCATTAGACGCCCCGGTATTCAATCTATGCGCCGCGACGTGCAACGTCAGTCTTCCCTCCTCCCCGCAAAGCATACTTCCCCCCACTACTTGCATTTTTAGCTCTCTCGCGGGTAGAAGGACGGCTCGTTAGTGCAGAATGTGCGCGAGAGCCAGCGTTGTCCAAGCATGGCGTTCGGGAAGGTTACTCAACACTCCTCTTGCTTCGGGAATGGTATGTGTCTGAACCAACGAAAGTACAACAAATGGTGGCGACGTTTGTCAGGTGCACGACATTGGGCAGACACGGAGCTAAGAGCGTAGCCTCGTGTAGAATTAGAGCGTGGCTTTGCAAAGATATGGTTTGAGGCACGTTTTGTTTGTCGTTGAATTATTTTACTTCGTATTAGAATTTGTGATTTCATTCTTTTTCTAATTATTGTTTATAAACAAATTTTACAAAAATTAAATACTAATAATAATTACAATAATTAAATACTTATAATAATCTTGAAAGGTAATTAATTATTGAGCCATTTCTGCAGTCGCCGAGCGAGTGTAGGGGCGAGTGTTGTGGGAACGCATGGGTGAGGTCCAAATGCGCCTCGTGTGCAGTGTCTCGGTCAGAGCACCCGCTGGGCGTGATGCAGAGAATCTGCACGCTAGCACCAAGAGAAAAATACACGCGGTAACGAACTCGCTCTCTTAAGATTAAGTAAGTATGCACTAGGCCTAGTACAAGTGTACTAGGCGCCACAGCCCATAAACGGGCCCAGGCCTACCGTCGACGTGCCTGCCTCGCAGCCATGGGTTAAGGGGGCGCATGCAACAAAACACCAGGATATTCGCACAAGGCAAATGCGACAACCACAGGTACATTCGCACTGGGCAAATGCGACAACACTAACTACAGTCGTAGAAGGCAAATGCGACAACACCAGGTACATTCGCATTAGGCTTCAAACCATAATATCCTTGTATAGAAATTGTAAATAAATGAATGTATGTTGTGATATATTGTCGTCAAATTTCATCACGACGTTATAATCTAAAGGATCTACGCGACCGCAGTCAGTCTCAAGTCTCAAGGGGAAGCTGAATGTCTGAAGTCTGAAGTGGAAGCTGAGTTGAGAAGTGTGCATTGCGGGGAACAGTGATGAACAGTGATGAACAGTGATGAACAGTGATGAACAGTGATGAACAGTGATGAACAGTGATGAACAGTAGTTGAGCAGCAGAGCAGAGGGCCGTGATCAGCGTCGTGAACTGTAGCCAGCGCAGAGAATTGTGACCAGAGCAGTGAAATGTGGTCAGTGCAGCGGGCAGTGGTAGGTGCATCGGACAGAGCGATAGTGTAGGAGAAGTGAACAGTGTAAATAAATAATCAAGTGAACTGAAGTGTAAGTTGTGTAAGGAAAATAACTAAGTGAAGAACACAAGGACGGTGTAACCTATCTGCAAATAAATCAAGTATTTTAGTGTATCATTAAGAAACAAAATAAACGTCTTTGTTAAAATATTACCGGCGGTTTCATTCATCACAAGAAACGTTACAATACTGATTCTATATAATATTGCTTTGTTATATATATATATATATATATATATATATATATATAATAAATTGTAAAAATCTGTATTTTTTTATATCTGTTCTGTTTTATTTGTGACCACTTTACCGTTTTAAAACCTAATTGAGATGCTGAAAGTACTATGTACTTGATGTAATGTAATTGAGTACGAAAATACGTTAGGCCATAAAACGCTAATTTTAAAACCTAAAAATCCGCAGTTGGTTATTATACACTAACGTTATATGGCGATTCGTCTTTATTATAGTATAATGACACCGCCTCAAACGAAGAACGTGAAATTTGAATTTACCTGAATATGCATTAAATATTTAGAAATAATTGTGCGCTGTATTTTTGTGGATATTGATTTCCAAGTAAAAGTTCAGTTACAAGGATGTGGATTTACCAGAAATGCGAATTGATTTTACTTTAAAGGGTGAACACTTAACAGACATAATCTTCAACATCAATATATTTTTTAAAGACTAAGGTTGGTGAAAAATATTTGAATTTTTGCAACTTTCGGAAAATCAGAGATTTTAACCTACTACATGGAACTTCCCCATTCTCTTAAAAGTTCTTTCGACTATCCAACGACAAAATTTAATCAAAATCGATGGCGCAATGTTTTTGAAAACTTTGAAGATCCCGGGTTGAAGAAACAGGGATTCTGGCTACACCATGTGTTAAAGGATATTTTTTATAAATTTAAAAACTGGATGTATCCACTTTTTCGTTACCAGGGCCCTGTAATTTTGAGTCAAAGAAATCGATAGTCTTTCTTAGAGAACTTTAGAAATTTCATAAAACCAGTACAATGAAAGTTGAAAACAATTCTATTTGTAGCAAGCATTGGCGTTTTAGCTAGAATTGGTATGAAAATATGTGCCCGTTGTTGGCAGCGCCCATTACTGCATGCACGCATTTTATCCAGCGTTCCTTGTGTGAGATGTTGCTAAAGACAGAAATTGCAGTGTAATAATATTACATAACCATTACTAAGTGCGAAAAAATGAGCTGTTTTAACACCACTAGTTTGTTGAATTTATTTCCATTGTTATCTGGTTGTTGTTTTTTATAGTTGTCTTTATTGTTTCAAATGAATGTTTCATTGGGCAGTCACATTTCAGATTTACTGCTACGTCTCCACTTATTTTTTTAAAAACCTTTAATTCAGGTACACTATTCCCAGGAACATTTCCTGCTGATGCTACCAATGTTAATTACTGTTTTACACCCGAAAAAACGGATGTTTCTTAGTTTCGACACCGTTCCAGGAAAGGTTGTTGTTCATGTGTTAATGTAATACTGTACATTTAAGCCATTTACCACACAATATTTTGTAATTTTAAATAGAATTACACCCAATTTTACCTTATAATTCAACAATAATATACATAGATAAACCTCACCAAAGTACGTAATCTCTCAACACATAAGAAGAGTTTTCACGCCGTGCGGTATTTCAAATCAGCCGCCTTGATCGGCCTAGTCTTGATGGTGCTGCTACCTAGTTGCGAATATTCTACTTCGCTACGCATCGGGTATGCAGCGCTTTCTCTTGACTTAATACGCAACTATGTGTGAAAGAGTTCCAATCTAGTGCTGCGCTCTTTCGATGAAGTTGTTCATTACAAAAGCTGTATTAGTA
>BOPP01000091.1:3858220-3868947 GCA_017312745.1 Gryllus bimaculatus
TGGGGTGGGGAGAATGGGCGCAGTGGAGCAGCAGTGCGAGCCAAAGACTCTTCGCACCTGGGGCTTTGTTCGCTCGCGCCGCGGGCGCAGGGCGTCGCGGTGTCCTTGCGGAGCACTACACGGGGGCGCCGACCCTCGCCCCGCATCATTGGCCGGGGGATGGCCGCTCAAGGAAGAGCGGGTCCTAGAGGGGTGGGGTGGGAATTTTAGATTCCATGGGCCCCTTTGGGAAACGTACGGGAATAAAAAAATTAAAAAAAATAAAAATCAAAAGTACAATAAAAAATCAAATAAAAAAGACCAACAGAGTTGGCTCGAGGCCTCTGTTGCCACTGCAGCAACTTTAAACAGAGTGACCTAAGAATCAAATTCCGCCGGTAGCAGATTTTCGACGTTAACTAGAGCTCATTTGCTGACTGGAGGAGAATTCTAGTGACAGGATGCTCTGCTAGGTTTCCGTGGTTTTCCCGATCTACATCAGGTGAATGCCCGAGCAGCACCCTAACAAACGGGCCACACACCGTGCGCCATCTTTCCTTCCTCTTCCTTGGTTTATTCTCACAACTTAGTTACATACACACACTTACATGCACCACCCTTCTACACATGTCTGGTGATCAGGATAGGGCCTAGAGATTATTCTGTCTGGGGTGGTGCCCCCTGCAGGGAGATACCCGGAAGGAAGAACCACCGCAAGCTGTTGTATAGGTCGGCGGTGGATCTCATACTCTAGCGGGGAAGCAACACAAGCACATTCCACGATATAACATACATGAGACTTGCAATACTAATGCGCATATCAGCAGACGCGCAAAAACGAAATAATTAATCAATAAATCAATTGACGGGTGGTGAGAGAAAAATAATTTCATTAATAAAATAATTTTGAATTCATTCAAATGCGTAGGTACTTCACTGCATTCTATTTGTAAGGTAGATCAATACTCCTTCTAAAAAATTGAATTGAATTGATGCCCTATTTTACGTGGCAAGGCTCGGGCCAGCAGGCCCGCTCTTCCGTCTGACCACACAAATTTCGCTACGCTCCTTTCACCCACTAGCAAAGAAAGGAGGTATCCCTCGGGCAACGCAACTGGTGATTTGAATTTAGCTCAGTGGCGTCATTTACACTTGAGGAATTCTCTTAACTACTAACATTGGACAGCCGGCTTTACTTCCCCTCCCAAGGAAGGCGTACGAAGGATTTTTTCGCCGTTAAAAATGCACGGCATCGCTCGGTTGGAATCAGCGAACTTGGACTTCTTCAGTTGTGTTACGGCAGACCAAGACCCTTCACGCAAAATGCTCTTAAATATAGCAGCCTTCTTATAACGAAATGATTCGCTAAAGCTATCTTTATTGCACAAACTATTCTAAATCAGAGCTTCACTGCGCTTTCCCCACAGCACCCTGATAACATGAGAGCAATTTGTTTTTGTGAGAAATATAAAGCGTAATGGCTGATAACTATCGTACACCGCTATTTATTAGTAAGAAATGAACGAGGCCTCGAAAGTAGAATATTGTGTTGCCTTCTTTTTGTAATTTGGGGGAAATGGGAAGCTAAATTGTAAGATGTGATATCGTTTTTAATACCTATAAAAACAGTTTTTATGCACATGCAAAACACAATGAATGAATGAATGTGTGAGACAGTGACAATGTACGAGTGAGACAATGTACGCGTGAATAAATGAGAGAATTAATGAGTGAGTGAATAAATACGCGAATGAATGAGAAAATGAGTAAAAGAATGATTGGGTGAGGGAGCGAGTGAGTCAGCGAGGGAGTGAATAAGTGAATGAAATGAATGGAGTTCATTAATGAAGTATCTAACAAAAAAGTCCTCGATCTTGCTTCACACACAACAAACTCACATTTTGTTAAAACATGTGGTCTTAATGAGAATTCCTTTTAACATTTTCCCTTCACGTCGTATTGTGCATAATTCTGAAACTGATCGTCTTATGGCCTTAAAAGTCAGTTCGACATATACCTCGTTGACCTACTTCGGGGCTATTATTCAGATCATAAACCTCAAAATGAGATATATCTGAATGTTCCAGTAGGTACCCTCATTCAACAGCACAGATGTCCAAAATGCTATAGAAACTTGAATTGTGTGTCAAACTACATAATATATGAGCTGTTCTGTAAGATTTTATGTAACTGTTCTGCTTTTTACAACTTTTATAATGTTCTAATATTTTCTCATAATCAGTACCAGAAATTCATATGATTACACGCTGTTTATTACATGCCTTTACGAAATTGAATGTTTGCAGGGGCAAGATACTTTACTTTAATACTGTAAATATTCGTTTTGACTATTTTAAACGTTTGTAGAAAGCTTAAGTTCAAACTTATTTTCTGCTCAGAAGAAAGATTGCCAGCAGAAATATTATTAAAATATTGCCTTGCTTTATTTTGAAACTTATTATAATTAAAATACAGAATTTCAAGTAATTAATAAAATAGTTTTCACCATAAATAAATTCAATTAAAACATATTTCCTTTAAGTTTATATAAAGTATCCCTCCTTAACTAACATTTTCCGTAGCAAAATTGGTATATTTATATTAGACTGTTATATTTGAAGTTTATATGAACATGTGAGCTTGGGTTCGATTAATGAAATGTCTTACCACATGCTGACTTGGTAATTCGAGACCGTTGATTTAACAGCCCAACTGCGACAACTCGAGGGTCGCACGTTCAAATACGACCTCGGGCATGGATATTTGCTTTCGTCTTGTGACATGGTGGGGCCCTTCCATACACTGTGTATCACCATTCATCTTTCGCCTTTTCCTTACCAGAAAAATTACCCTCCCCTATAATCAGGTTATGTATAGCCGTGATGGGACTGCGGAATAATTCGACATAATAGTAACAAGAAAACTGGCAGAGAAGGGGTTACTGTACATGTTGTCTTGGTAGAGGAATGACGTGTCAGGGAAACCTTGGGGAAGGGTGGAAGTCAGAATGGGGGGGGGGAGTGAAATAAAGACCGAAAGATTACAACGACCTCGTAAATACCAATACAGTTTTACACATGAAAAGAACGATTACTTTTCACAAATAACCCGCGGAGATTTTACTGTAGTATATGAAATAACTATAGAAACTATAAATATAGACATGATTGTGAAAATATGATCATGTTTACATTTTTATTTTTTTAGTGATGTTGTATTTCATAACAGATACAGTTAATATTTTTTACTATATTATGTTTTATATTTTTTGATTGAACTAAAAAAATGTAAAGTATTTTTGGTTAAATATGCTTCCAAAATAAATTACTTGTGTGTTAAATTATCAAAATTTTTCGATTGGTTTTAATTACTAAGTTTTTCAATTACTTTTCAACGTACGGAAATCCTTCATTATCAATATGTTCTGCACACTCGTGTATCCAGATGATGTACTCACTTTCGGCAAATTTTCGCTGTGCGAATTGAAGAACTCTTCGTTTGAGCTTTACGAATGAATGTATATTTTCACTGTAAATGTGTAAAGTAGGATCTAAAGATTCCCCAATTCGCCGCAACACGTCTGAAAAACATCTAGCTTTATTTTATTGAAGAGGTCATTGAAATAAGCAAAAAATCAGGCAAAAAATAATTATCGGGCTGTGAAATCCACAAAAAGGTTAAAACACAATGTATCAAGTGCTACTTGGTTATGTATTATTGACACAAAATGAATAGATTAGCGAGAGATGTCAATGCGGTCTTTAGAAATCTCAAAACTGAGTCCACTTGCAACAAACCATAAACATATGTTCAGAAAAGCTTCCAAACCCTCAAGGATGTCTCGAATATGTCTAACTCAATGTAAAAAGGTCATTACATCCTGCAACACTGAACAGCGAGGAATTTGAAAAACAAACAGAAAGTAAAATTGTGGAACTAAATTAAAACTAGAACACAAAGAACCTTACAACAAAATAATATTTTAAAAACTAGAACATAAATAAAAACGTTGCATATACAAAACTGCTCGGAGAATAGAACTACCATCTAATGAATTAGAGGATAACAATGGAATCATACAAAGAAATGCAGCATTGTCAAATTTTTAGACACTTTTAAGGCATAAAAAATAAATGATATTAATAACGGAGTAAGAACTAGCTTTTAAACAAATTCTATGGAAATATTGCAGTGATATAATTTAGTTTAATAGAATAACAATTTGAAAAGAAATCATCAAAACGATATATTTATAATTTTTTGTAATTTTACTACATTTATAATACAAAAAGGTTGGATTAAAACATATAATGGTTTTAAAAGTTGTTTATTGTTGTTAGTATTGCTTAAAAGAGCAAATAATATTTTTGCAGAATATTTATAATTGTATGGAAATATATTTTTCAGTTCTGTACATTACAGGAGTTTCGTTCCCCTCTGGAACCAACCACGGAATGACCCCCGTGTCACTCCTCCACAACCTCCCCTTGCACCGACAGGCCCCTGCACCGCAGGCCGTGTACTCGCACATGGACCTTGTGGCACACCTCGTCCCTGCTTACCCCCTCCCCTTCCTCTGCGACTCATTCCCGTCACGCTGGTTTCCGCCCCAGTCGCCGCGCGAGCTTTCATCGCTGGGCGGGGCGGGGAGGAATGAACGGGGCGGGCGGGCGGCGAGGATCGCGAGTATCGCTATCCCTGTCTGTTTGCTCCGCCCGCGTCTAAGCCCTTTTCAAACGGTGTACACACCCGCAGCTCAACTTTAAATGTGGTATAGATTTAAAGAGTCCAAAGGAAAAACTCTCTCTCTCCATTAAATTCGTTCCATAAATACACATAAAGAACACACCACACATGGGGTCCGTCTCCGGCGGCCCCGGGAGCTAAAGGCTTACCCGCCGCACAATACGTCGCGCGGGGCTGCTTGCCCTGCCCCGCCGGGGCCCCGGCGGGCCCCCGTAAGCCGGCGCGGCCTCTGTTACCTTCCGTGCGTGCTCGGCTGTGAACAGAGGTCTCCTCTTTTCAGTTGGCCTCCCTTTAATTTGGGCGAAGGAGCCACGCCCGTTTGCGCGCGCGGGAGCGTGCGGGAGAGGGGCGAGCCAACTCCCTCGGCCGCTGTCAAAGTTGTCCGCCGACATAAAGCCCCCATCGCGAAAGCCCTGCGCACAAAGCGGCCGCTGGTCGCAAGTGGGCTCGAGCGAGTGGCCAATGCATGCTGATGAGGCGTGTTTGTTTGTTGGCGGTAACGAGCGCGTCGGCTGACTCGCAACCACCTCGCGGCGGCCGAACGCAAGCATTTGATGAACCCGCTGAGGGTCTTTTCGACCTCAATGCTGTCGGCCCCGATGGGAGTCAATGGAAAGGAAGGATGTTATATCAGCATTGATTGCTGTTTGTTTCTCGCCCAAGAAATACCTTCTCTCCCTAGTTTGTGAAAGGAGCGTAGCGAAAAATTGCGTGGTCAGACGAAGAGCGGGCCTGATGGCCCGAGTTCTCGCCACGTAAAATAAGCAAATTCAATTCAATTCAATTGCTCAACAAGAATCATCGGACATCACCCAACTTTCTTAATTGTCACCTCCATGCTCATTAATCTTCCCCGGTGCGAATTAATTTTAGTTTCCTTTGTTGTGTGAAAAAGGTGGATTTTCTTATTATTTTCAAAATATTGGTGGATTTTATGTTGTAATACAGACAGAATTAAATTTCATGATGTACAAATGCTATGTTTAAATGTTAACCAGACATGTTCCATGGATATACTTAAAGCAACTTTTAGTGGTGTTATACATTTCAGTGATGTAAACTTATCGTTTACATTATGGATATTTCATCACACTATTACCATTTTTGTGTGATATTTCTTTTAAATAAATCATGTAATTCTATGTAATGAAAATTCTGTAATTTTGAACGATACTTAGTATCACAATTCATCTGTGATTTGGAAATTTGTAAAAACGTTTTACAAATTAAAAGTGAGTTTTTTAATTGATTCCTAAATCCTTCTAGCGTATGTTTATACGAATAACCCCTAATATTATGGTTCGAAAAAATGACACTGTGAATGGATGTCGTTTCTGGTCTATTGGCGTTTGTTGAGGGGAAGGCAACGTTTCAACTTAGGTTTGTCCGCACTACCCAGCTCGTACCTGAGCCCTCAGCCGACGACGCACGGTGACCCCCGGAGTAACATGTCAATCGGGGCCGCGGGACGTCTCATGGCCAAACCCACCCCCCGAACCTTTTCGCTCAGCCCAGCTTCGCCTCGCCAGCCCCGCTTAGCCCCACCAGCCTCGCCCAACCCGCCCAGCCCACGCAACCCCGCCCAGCCCCGCTCCGCTCCGCCCCGCCGGGACCCAGGCCCGCCCAACCCCCGCCAGGCCCGCCCAACCCCGCCCAGGCCCGCCCCAACCCTGCCCAGGCCCGCCCAACCCTGCCCAGGCCCCCCCAACCCACCCAGGCCCGCTCAACCCTGCCCAGGCCCGCCCAACCCTGCCCAGCGCCGCCCAACCCGCCCAGGCCCACTCCACCGCCCAGGCCCGTCCAAACCCGCCCATCCCGCCTCCCGCCCAACCCGCCCAACCCCGCTCAACCCCGCCCAAACCCGCCAATCCCTCCCAAAACCCCGCCCATTCCGCCCGACCCCCGCCCAACTCGCCCGAATCCCGCCCAACCCGCCCTATCCCGCCCAGCTCCGCCCACCCACGCTACCCCCCCCCAGCCCCCGCTCCGCCCAGCCCCGCCCCGCCCAGCCCCGCCCCGCTAGCCCATCCCCGCCCAACCCCGCCCCGCCTTGTCCCGCTCCATCTCCGCCCCGCCTTACCCGCTCCACCCCGCTCCACCCCGCGCCGCTCCCCCAGCCCTGCCCCGCCCCGCCTTATCCCCTCCACCCCCCACCCCCGCTCCACCCCGCGCCACCCCACCCCGCGCCGCTCCGCCCAGCCCGCCCCCCCCACCTTATCCCGCTCCACCCCGCCCCGCTCCACCCCGCCCCACTCCGCTTCACTCCGAGCCACCCATCCCGCGCCGCTTCGCCCAGCCCCCCCGCCCCGCCCCGCCTAGCCCATCGCCGCTCAACCGCCCCGCTTCCACCCGCCCCACTCCGCTCCACCCCGCGCCACCCCATCCCGCGCCGCTCCGCCCAGCCCCGCCACCTCGTCCCAGCCTCGCAGCCACGTGTGCGCCGCCCCAAGACGTCGCCGGAAGGTGCAGCCCGTGCCTTTGTGCCTGGATTTGGGGGCTTCCACGCAATGGAGCGATTCATTGGGCTTCGCGGCGGAGGCGAACTGTGCGCTTGGGCGCAGCGCGCATGCGCCGGCGAAGGCCCCAAGCGACTGCAGGCGCGCGGCTGGGCGGCGCTTGGCGAATTACTCGGTTTGTCAACCGAGTGGGGGCCACGTGTCAGATGAAAACAACTATTGATGTTGCGTAGTTGCTGAATGACATCATGATACATTTTCTTTGATTGAAATCATTCAATTGGATAACAGATGTACGAACGTTAAAACAAGAGAGTAGCCGACAACATTTTTGAATTTGGGATTGGGCTCCGGGGCTCTATTCGAAATTTTCAGAAGGGCCACGGCCTTCTTGCCCAACCTCCTGTGCGCAGGCCTAGCAACTGGATAGAGCGGTATTTCGTGGTCGTCATAATAAAGCGGAAATTGCGCTCAATTAACAAAATGGCAGTGAGACAACGAATACCTTATGTATATTAACAAAATAGGATATGAATATCATATTAGATACGTTTTATGAGAGCTGAAAAAAGGGTACACACATTTCATCTGAATATATTGTGGATTTTTGTGCAAGTATATTCCTTTTATGAAAAAAAATAACGCAATGCACTTAAATTTGTAAAACGTATGTGTAATTTTTCGGAACGACCTAGTTTCGAAGTGGACGATTCCTTTAGGTATTACTCGTGCGACTTTTCTTGAACGATGACCTTGCTTCCCCCTCTCTGGCACAATAAACAGATAAAGGCAAAAGCTCGCAGCCAGCACTGATGACAGCATTCCAAACACATCTTCACTTGCGCGAAGTAGAAACAATTTTCTTTTGAAGACGAGAAACCTCTATCGGTTATTTTCTCCAAAAATCTACAGAAATAACCGAAGCAGGTACGAATGTATCACAGGGGATACCTCGAACTCCTGATAAAGTTAGATCGCAAATTATTGAGAACGTTACGAAGGCGTGACTGATTCTCCAGAGGTTGGCACTGCTTCATAAAATCTAGTGGTCGATTTCGTAACTAATACTCCCACTCTACCTGCATTTCTTCAATCCATCATTCAAGAAAAATTGCGCGAGTAATACATACCTAACCTACCTGGAGATGGAGATGCACAGGTCTCTGAAACATTGAATGTCAAGTCGTGGTGGCGAAATAAACCTAACTATCCTAATTTGTATTTACTCAGTTGTAAACTTTAATTTAACTGTAATAAATTGAACTTTTTCTTAATACAAGTACAACATACCATCAATAAAAACTTACTACAAAATATAGGTTAATTCGTAGTATAAGTATCTAGTTTGTAATCGAAGCTGTAAGTCTTCAGTATAAATAGCATTTAGGATTTAATATTAAAATGGCGTAGGACAATTAAAGGAGTAAGTGACAATGACATAAATGAATAAAACTGTATCGGTTGCTGAAGGAAAGTCAAAAGGAAATCCCCAATATGCGACGTGAGAATGTTATTTCCAGTTTCGTAGATGTTTTAGATTTTCTGTTAGAATATTTTATTATGTATATATGTATTTAAGAAAATGTATTCTTGTGGTGGTGAATGTTTATCTGATCAAGTAAATCTCTTTGAGTTGAAAGAAAATAATAAAATGACTTTTCACATATAAGTATACATTCACTTGTAATACTTTTTAAATTACTACGGTGTAAATAGGAGTCAAAATAAACGATGGATGGGCATTGGCCATGGCTACCGAAATATAATGGAATACATTTTCCTTTGTTGTTACTTCTCAGATAGACATCTCTCTGGAATTTGATAAGTGTATTCAATAACGTGGGAGTTTCCGTGGTGGAACCATATTGAATAAGCACTTAGAAGCGTTGTTGGTTGATCTCGATATACTTTGCCTTCTTTGTTATCATAATCCTCTTACATGCTGTATCTATTTCATTGTAAAGGCCGATACTGAAGCACGATGTTCATAAACTCGCAAAGATAATTATCGACCAAAGACCCTTCACCTGGGCGGAAGTCAGCCTCATTGGCTCGATCAGAGCCCTCGTAGCCCGCGATCCATCAGAGTCCTCGAACATTGATCAGAGCCTTCTCCCGAGGCGTATGTCGTCCACCCCCGTCTATTCTCGAGCGGGCGTTGAGGCTTTCGGAACGCGATCTGCAACGGTGGGGCTGTAAATATTGGCTGTTCAATTAAATAGACCCTAATAGGATTTGCTGGGTAGGCGAGCGCGCCGGGATACATCTCCCCCTTCTGTGGACTAAGGCAAACGGCAAACACGGCCACGCGGCGGCTTCGGTCCTGCCTGCTGTGCAGCTGCAGGGGGGGGAGGGGCAGGGAAGGTAAAAGGCGGTTGACAGATATGTGACATTTCATTTTATTGGTAGGCTTTGCAGGGCTTCGCTTGCACATGTTTGATGTTCTGTTTGTCATTAATAGACCTAAATAACTCGGGTCTCACTGCTATCACTTCTACTACTACTAAAACTACCATTACTACCTCCACCCCCTCACCTATAGTAGCTTTGTCATGACAACCATCACCTTGTCCATGCTCATTTATCTACCACCACCACTTCCTTTACTATTTCCCCTTGCGCCTCTTCCTCTACCACCTCTTGCACCTCCACTACTTCCCCTTTGCCAATGCCTCTACCTCTAGCTCCACCTCTACCTCCACATCCGCCTCCTCCTGCATCTTCTTTTCCACCTCCGTCTGCGCCTCCAACTCACTTCCATCTCTACCACCACCACCGCAGTATTACCTGTGTCTCTACTACAACCGCATCACCCGCAACTGCGATACGCATCAAAATAATTGCTTTTCTTTATCCGGAATATATTTATTTTTAAATCTGAGAAAAATATCTGGAATGTATTTTTTTTTAAATAATTCCTTCCTTGTAGAATTTTGAGTATATTTGTCTCATTTAATGGTTTCATTTCTCCGAATTGAGTTTGTTATACTCGAAATTATAAAGTATATAAAACACAATGGTTCAGCAACTCGTAATTTCTGTTTTGTGTTGCGTCGTCGTTAACACAACACGTCTCTTAAACCCTTGTTGGGTGTTAATCTTTTACTTGATACCTTTGTCAAGTGTCGTTACATTGCAGTAACACAGTGCCTTTTATCCCTTCAGCCAGGGGCTCGATGCCGTTAGATCTCGGGGTTCCTGGCTGCTCACAAAATCATATACCCGCGTGACTCGAATTCACTAAACCTCCGTGACTTCATGGAGCGCAGTAATGGAATTCGGCTAGCTGCTGTTGTTTCTGCTGTTTCTCTTTCATTATAAAACATCATTTTTTTAACATTATTGCTAACGATGTAAGGGTGCCGGTGACCGGGTAACGAGAGCGAAGGAGGGAGCGAATCTCCGCCGCTCACTCCATCTCGATAATTGGAGTCCCCGCGACCGCCCCCCGTGACCGTCCTCCGTGACCGTCCCCCGTGACCGCCACCGCCACCGCGATCGCCACCGCCACCGCTGCGCTCCCGCCCCCGGAACCGCTCCGCCATC
>BOPP01000091.1:3877480-3884980 GCA_017312745.1 Gryllus bimaculatus
CGCGGCCCGTCCCCCATGCCACCGCTCACACTGAGCCACCGCCAGCCGCGTGTGCCCACATTATCCCCGCGCCCCGCCCCGCTCCGCTCGGCCCTCCCCTCGCGACCGCCATCGCCCTCCGCCGGAATGAGAGTGCGCGGCGCGGCGCGGAGCGGTGCGGAGCACAAAAACTAATGAAGGCGGCCCAGAGGAGGCGGCGCGCTCCCCCACCTGCCCGCGCGCGCCTTCCTGCCTCGCCGCCCGACGCCCGACGCCCTCGGAAGCCCAGTGGCGGCGCGCACGGCCGGGAGCGGCTGCGGGCGGCGGTAGGGAATGCGTAAGGAGAGAGGCTTTTTTAATTAAATGGAATTTCACTTCTTGCGTGCGTTTTCTTCGGCTCCTTTCTTTGGCTAGATGGGAGAGGGGTTGCTTTGGAGGTTAGTTATTTCGTGAGATAGATTGTTGATGCAGTTTCTGTTACACAATAAATAATTTATTTTTTGTATTCAAATGAATAAAAAAATAGACACATTAAAATAACTAAAAACCCTGTTTTTAAACTGGTGAACAATGAGTCTTGTTTTGTAATGAAACACTCGTACAAACTTTACTGATTTAAGGATACAGCTCCCATTTGTACCCTTACTCCCATCTAGGTGCTTACACCACTGTTCTGGATGTAGGGGTCCACTTTCTCAATTTAACACAGAAGCCAAGATATCAGATAAAGATTACGGTGTAGTTGTAGTATGAAGAGACTCCAAATACCCCTATACTACGAACAAAACTGAATGGTGGAGATCATGTGGGCTTCGAACACGCAGCCTTTGTATCCACGTACTCTGACGCATATGGCCCAAGTCTGGGATTCACGAGGTCGAATCACTTGGACGTAAAGTTACAGTTGTATTACATAATTAAAAGTGATATGTAAAATAGATACTCTCAGGATTCAGTATTTATGTTTTCCGAACATTAACTGGCCGAATGAGGCAACTGGCCTTCAAAGGTCGCGGTATATTTCAATATTAAAATATTTTACAGACAATACCTACGGAATTTAAAAAAATATTTTAGCCATGCTTAATTTAATTAAAACAACATATCAAAATACACGAATACCATTTACAAAATTTTCCTAATAGAATTTGCCTAAATTGCCTCATAGATGAACTTCAATTGAGGATGTGCCACTATATCATTCATCATTTAATAGATATCTGTAGTAATTACAAAATAGTTGCTGACTTCACGTAACAATCGGGTTCTGCTTCAAAATGTTCTCTTTTATATTTCTCAACGTAACATATTTTTCACAAACTGAATATATATACAAATTTCAGCGGACTTTATTAGGCATACATTGCTACAATATGAGGGTAAATCAGTTGAAACAGTAAATCAGTATTTGTCCTTATTTCCCTATTTACTGGTTGTTAATTTTGTATTCAAGCGCGTCAACTGCTAAGGGCATTAGTCTCGTAAGTGTAATGCATATTAAATCACGGGAGGCGGCCGTGTTCCTTCTCCATTAGAACACGAGATCCGACGTCCTACACGTCAGCTATCGGGGATTTCCCCTCCATGTATCTCCGCCAGCAAGACACCGCCGCGGACGGGACTAACTTTAAATTCCCCACGTGCCTCCCCACAAGGGCTCAGGCAAAATAGTTCGCAGACGGCTGTCTAATGAGGCAGACACGCAGCCGAAATAAAAAGGCATACGGAGGCTTCAAAAAATAAAACACTTTCCGGGTATCACAAATCACCGCTGAAGAGCCGAACGTCGCGACCAATTAGAGCGGGGGGCCTGGCTGTGGGCAGGCTGCGTGTCGCCGGGGCGCGGGTTGTTCGAGGCCTTCGCCGAATTTTCCGCCCGAGGGCGCCCCGTCGGGTCACGGGCGAAGGACGCCGCCCGGCGCTCTGCCTTTCTCGCCCTACCCCACCCCGCCCTCTTCACTCCCCCGCGCTCCTCACCGACCTCTGTGTATCCCCTTCTTCCCGGCTTTACTGTGGTTTCTGCAGCAACTCTCACTGAGATGTTCTAGGGTTCGAGACCTGTCGCAGGTAGATTTTGGACGCTATTTGGATAGCTGGGTCGATATTCAGCAGGAGGAGAAGTCTAGAGGACGGCTGCTCTGACTAGTAGATATCCGCGATTTTGCTGACTAATTCCAGGCAAATACCGGAGCAGGGCCGTAACAAACGGGCTGCGGACCGCGCGCGATCTTGCCTTCCTCTTCCTTCTCCTATCGTCGCCCCTTACATATACACACTTACTACATTAGCACATATGCGGGGGAACAGTTGGGAGCTCGGAACTTACCCCATTTGAGGAAGTGGTCCGCTGGAGAGATACCTGGATGGGAAATACCTCTCAAGCTGGCGTCGAGGTCGACCCCGGATCTCACTATAAATCTGTGAGGAACACAGCTCTCTTCCGAGATAAAAAAACACTACACTAACGGTCCTAATGACCATGTTAATTAGCGTACCTCGAAACATCAATCAATCAAATCTATCGACGTTCATACCAACATGGGATGTTATGGAAGTTGATTCATCCTGTGTAACGTATCAGTCTTACATATTCTCTAGTACGGAAACCTCGCGCCTGTCTCTACAGCCTAAGGTAGCCGATTCCAAACAACAAAAAATGTATGAAAGCAGGCAAGAGTCATGATCAGTAGTACTGTTTTTTTAACATTCATTCATCGTAGTTTTCAAAGTCGCTTTCGAAAATGATCAATACACAGGTTGTACATCCCTTATTGCTTGTTTTCGTTACACCGCTTGTGTCTTTTAAACGCAGCACACGTGAAATCTGTATTTCGTTTGGACTCCACTGCATATTTTAAAAATGAAACTGCTGTTGCTCTGAGAAGAGAACTGAAGATTTATAATTTTGCTGCTACAACAGCACATACATTTTCATATAATTGGTAATGGTAAATCTTCTATCATTCTAAAACTGCATACAGACATCTTTTGACAACTTGAACGATATAATTCACAATTACGCGAAAACTATTCATATTTTGAAAAAGTGTGCCTGAATTAATTTCAAAATGTATAATTTACAAATAATTCCTAGGTAAGAATCTTCTAACTTTAAATTTAAAGACTTGAGACAGATTCGAACAAAAGTGAACTTTTTCAAAGTTTCAACTTAAGAGGTTTTAATGAAAGTTGGACTGAGCAAACTTTGCTCGGCCTTATCAAAATTCACGAGTCCTAAACTGCACATTTTAAAACAAGTATACTTTATACTTACCTGTAGAAATAGTTGTTCTGTTGTTTCCTCTCTTATCTTCAAAACTGGTGTCCCGACGCACCAGAAATCTGGTCCATGATTTTAAAGGAACACATGGTTAAATTTCATTCTGAAGCAGTTAGAATGTTGGTAGTTCCTCTAATGGCTGTTTCATTACAATATAAACTTCCGAGATTTGATCTTGCAAGTCTCGTTTTGAATTCGTCCTATCTCTAGCCACGCATCCGCTCACCAGACGAGCTTGCCCCTCTCCCTCCGCCACCCCGTGCCCATTTCCCCGCTCACTCTCACCCCCCCTCACCATCCCCGTCGTAGAGCGCCCGAACTTATTATTCGTCCCCACTCTGTCGAACCGACACTTGCTGTTCGCCTGCACCCAGCGGGATCACCGTCCCCATCCCCCCACTGCTTCCTCACAACCTTCATCATCGATTCGTCTTCCGTCCACCCTACTTACCCTATATTCCACTCTCCGTCCGGGGCCGTACCATCTCGTCTCTCAATCCCGCCTTCCTTTCCGCGCTGCCCACCCTTTCGAGTTGATCCGCTTGCCGCCCGCTTGCCGCCCGCTTGCCGCCCGCTTGCCGCCCGCTTGCCGCCCGCTTGCCGCCGCTTGCCGCCGCTTGCCGGCCCGCTTGCCGCCCGCCTGCGCCCGCTTGCCGCCGCTTGCCGCCGCTTGCCGCCCGCTTGCCGCCCGCTGCCGCCCGCTTGCGACCCGCTTGGCGCCCGTTGCGCCCGCTTGCGGCACGTTTCCTGCCCGTTTTCCCCTCTGCTTGCCGCGCCTCGTTGCCGCCCTCTTTGCCACCTCTGCCGCCTGCTTGCCGCCCGCTTGCCGCCCGCTTGCGCCCTTGCCGCCCGCCTTTGCCGCCGCTTGCCGCCCGCCTTGCCGCCCGCTAACCGTCACTCCTTCCCCTTCTCGGCCACGGGCCCGGCAACGAAACCCTCACCATCCTCGCCCTGCGCTAACCCGGCCCCGCTGCCCCATCCGCGGTTCCCGGCTCGAGCCGCATTCCGTGCAGCCATTATCGGCGGTCCTCTCGGTGGCGAGTTTCGACTCTGCGGACGGCCTCGCTGCCCGCCTGCCCTGCGCGGGTCGCCCGATGACTGTCACGCGCTCGTACATTTTCCCGCATCTTCAAGCGGCGGCGGGGCTTTTCCCTCGCCCGCAAAAAGGGCGCGGCGCGGGGAGGGGCCGGGCGGGGGCGGGGCGGGACCGAGGGGGGCGGGGGCCGGCGCCGGGCGGCGGCGTCGTTTTTTCTTCGCACGCCGGCGAACGTGGGTTTTGTTTCCTTAAAAGCGCCGCGGCGCGGCGGACAACCTCGCTTTTAATTAATTTGCACAAAATCTGCGGCCGCGCCGCTGGAGGCGGAGAGGCGGGCGGAGTGAGGGGAAAGGGAGGGGTGGGGAGGCGGGGCGGCCCGCCTCGCGTGCGCTCAAGTGCTCCGGCGGCACGAGACGTCAAACCAGCCAGTCGCTGACGCGCGCAAAAAGTGCAGGCGAAGGTTCGTCTTCGGTGCAAGTTGGCGATCGCCAGGCAAGAGGGATGAAGTTGGCTGCTTACTCTGTGAAAGAAAGGTAAAGAGACGCGAGTTCTGTTTAGTGCCATTACAACTCAGGTAGTGGGCTTGGTGGTCCTACCGCTAAATGTGAAGAAAAGTAGTGTCCCGTTTGGTGCCCTAACCGCTAATGGCAGTGAGAACTAATCATTTCTTTTGTGTTTCTTAAGAGCTCCTTCCATGCTCAATCGAGCTTTACCTCACTGCTCTATGTCATTTGAAAATGTCACCGTCTTGTCTCATGTTGGATGCCTGTAGGAACATTGCTGTGGTGAAATGAAACTAGTGCGGTAGCAATACGAGAAAACCGGTGCAAGACACTTTTGCAAGACTCGTTTGAGAAGCCCTTTACACCTAAGAAAGGTGGTTCTCGAAAAAAGAGTTTCTCGAAAAAAGAAATCGCGAAAGATGTTGTAATTGGTGGTATGACTAAAGTCATTTTTATTCTATTTACATTTTTAGTCGTGATTTAAAGTAAACGGTTAACACAATAATAGTGCTTTATCATAAACTAAATCATTTTATTAAAAATAAGATAAACTCAATAGCTTACAAATATTCTCACAAACAGTAAATAAAAAAGGCAGTGCTTACTGTCTCAGGAAGCATTTTCTCAGCTTGTTGCGGATGTAGACTTCAGTTGCCTCGATTTTACGTGTGGTTATACTATCTCGCACGAAAAAATATGTTTGTGGCGATTGGAAATAGTTATATTTATTAATGTTCATGTCGGAAAGCTGTTACGAACAAGGAATACTGAGAGGGATTATTTGGAGAGTTCGTTAAAATTATTGAAAGAAAGCTGAAAACAACATCAGATTATTTTCCGGATAAGTGAAAGAAAAAACAAGAGGTGAAGATAGTTGAAACTATTATGGGAATATGCAGAAAGTACGAACTCGAGAAAGTACGAATACGAGACTCGTATACTCATCACTCGAATATAACTTTTGGTTCAAAGGGGTAAGTTTGGCAAAAGGCTTTCGCTGTGAACCTACTTTGAATAAATTCACAGTAAACTGAAGGTGAGAAATTACGGGACGAGTGGGAATGCCAGGTCATATTCCTTGAGAGTTGAACGTCCTTCCGTCGGAAAAGTAGTAATTTGTCAGAATTTTGTAAAATAGTAACATTCCAAAAGAATTTTCAGATCTTGCCTTCTCGCTATTGCTTTTGTTTGAATTTAGAAGAATCTACAATACATAAACTTAAACAGTATGCGTCATTGCAATCAAATCCAATATTTCAACGTTTTTACTGCTAGCTTATTACGAACAGTGCAATAATTTCTGGACAGTTAAACATTGATAATTACTTATTACAGCTGTTATGTGCTGCAGATCATTCTATTACGCTTTTTTTGCTGCACAATTTGCTCTACAGGATGCATTTTTAATAGCCTGCTTCCTTTTTATTGTAACTAGTCCATAGATAAACGTCCGGATGAGGCAACAGCTTCCGTTCTTTTCTTACGTTAACGTATGAGACGGCTATACTCTCAGTTGCATGTCACACGGGAACAGCCCTAAGTGTGTGTATTCATCTTCTTAATGAGCTTTACTGTGCATTTCACCCACAATTTGCCTGAACATGACAAGAGAATTTGTTAGCTCCCAGACATCTTTACAGCTACTCACTCATTTCATTCAGCCAGTCACCTGCCTCACCTCCAGTTGACTTTTGTAGCCCAATAAAGAATACGATTCCTTTTGAAATGCTCTTCGAACGGAAGACGTATATCTGAATTAAAGACGAGGTTTTTCAGTCTCACCTCATTAAGCAAATGCTAATATTCCTTCTCTGAAAGAACGCTTGCGATGCAGGATGCACAATGAAAGTGGGCGTAAGGAGATCGCTCGCTACAGTTAAAGCGACCAGTCGCGCGCTGACTGCCAGATAGTTTTATTCGTCCGCGTTTGCACGCCTCGTGTTGGAGAGTCAGTCAGGAGTCAGCAATAAAAATTTCGATTTCTAGTATTTTACCTTTTAAATATTACTATTGTTTACTTTCAATAGAACTCAATTTCATGGTCCTTCTTGAATCATAACTTGGCTACTACCAATAACATTTAAACGCTACAGGAAGGGATCATGGATCATCAAGTAGATAGAGCCATAGATTAATGATACCAACGTTCTGATTTTCGATTTTTACATTTCAAACCATTCTTTAAAGTTTTGTGTTTCAAAAAACTCGATGTTATTGCCTGATGGCCAATCCTTGTTGTTTTTACGTTCTCGTACAGTATCTAGATAGTTATGTAGTAAAATATAATACAGGGAATCTTAGGCATTTCTCAGGTACTAAGCGAATTATAATTCTACAAACCTAATTGAACCTCTCCGCTTGAATATGATCTTAGTTCTCGCAGAATTCATTATACATTCACTGTAAGGAGGCATTCACAGCGCAACCGATTGACAAACTTTCGGCATTACGAAGAAGTTGACATGGTGGACTGCTAACAAAATGGAGAAACATGAAATTCTCAATTAATTCCATCATGTAAAGGTTTGCGTTCCAGAAGATTTGAAGGCACTCGTTATAGAAATGAGAAAAATGGTGAAGGAGAACATCGGCAAGTATGGAAAGCGGAACTCTGCTTCGCATTAAATGTTTTCAGGAGTGTTTTTCGCTCTTAGATTTCGGCTGTTTGGGTGGCTGGCGGAGCACAAACAATTGCAAAACTA
>BOPP01000091.1:3889980-3898114 GCA_017312745.1 Gryllus bimaculatus
CTCCGACGAAAAAAGTCGTCAAAATAGGAAAATCCAAGTGCGACGGCGGCTGTCATTGATCGTTGGAGAGAGAGCTTCAGTTGAGAGCATGGGCTCAGTCTCTCTTCGACGAGACTGAGACTCCCGAAATGAGAGTCTCCTTCGTATATGAAGTCGTCCAAATACAAATCCCCCAGCGGGTCAAAATCGATCGACGGGGAACGAGAGCGGTTCGGACGACAGTCTCTGATGACGGTGTGGACTCTATGAACCTTCCTGTTATGAGACACTCATCTCTCGAAGAAAGAGCCTCCTTCGAATATGAAGTCGTCCGAATCCGAATATACCAGCGCGTCAAAGTGTCGTGGGACGAAAGCGGATGAAATTCTTGATGACGGTGTGGACTCTTCTAACCTCCGTCTTATGAGACACTCGCCTCCTGATGAAAGAGCCTCCTTCGAATATGAAGGCGTCCTAATCCACCACCGCGTCAAAATGTGAGACGAGAGTGGTTCGGACGAAAGTCTCTGATGACGGCGTGGACTCTTTTAACCTTCTTGTTAAGAGACACTCGTCTCTCAAAGAAAGAGCCTCCTTCGAAAATGAAGTCGTCCGAATCCGAATATACCAGCGCGTCAAAATGTCGTGGGACGAAAGCGGATGAAATTCTTGATGACGGTGTGGACTCTTCTAACCTTCGTCTTATGAGACACTCTCCTCCTGATGAAAGAGCCTCCTTCGAATATGAAGTCGTCCGAATCCACCACCGCGTCAAAATGTCGTGAGACGAGAGTGGTTCGGACGAAAGTCTCTGATGACGGCGTGGACTCTTTTAACCTTCCTATTATGAGACACTCGTCTCTCGAAGAAAGAGCCTCCTTCGAATATGAAGTCGTCGGCATCCGAATCCACCAGCGCGTCAAAATGTCGTGGGACGAAAGGGGTTCGGGCGAAATTCTTGATGACAGTGTTGTCTATGAACATTCCTGTTATGATACACTCGCCTCCCGAAGAGAGAGCCTCCTTCAAATATGAAGTTGTCCGAATCCACCAGCGCGTCAAAATGTCGTGGGACGAGAGCGGTTCGGACGAAATTCTTGATGACGGCGTGAACTCTTTTAACCTTCCTGTTATGAGACACTCGCCTCCCGAAGGGAGAGCCTCCTTCGAATACGAAGTCATCCGAATCCGAAACCCTTAGCGCTTCGCAGGCGGTCGCCGCGGGCCGGGCGCGTTGCCCGTGCGAGGGCGCTGCGCCGCCCCACGCGACCGGCCAGAGAACGCACTACGCAGCACCGGCCGAGCAGACACGCCCACGCGGCGCAAAGCACGCAGCGCGTGCGCAGTGCGTGCGCCGTGTAGGGGTCGGCGCGGCGCCGCGCGCCTCTCTGATTACGACCGCGCTCTCTGACTACGAGCTCTCGCTCGCCCCCTCCGCCGCGCGCTATCGATCCCTCGGGACGCCTCTCCGTCGAGCGGACAGCGCGGGCGCCGCCCTGCTCCCTCCTCCGAGGGGAAGACGCCTGCCGGGCTTTGGCATACCCAGGAAAAAATCACAGCAAGTAAAATTACAGCAATGGTTATAAGGGTTCTATGATCAGAGTCGAGGGTCTTTGGGCCGGAGGGCTTTTTGTCGCTCTGGGGTTAATGGAATTCAGTGAAGCGACCGTGATGTAATACATATATATATATATGTATGTAATATATGTATTATATATATCTGTATATATGTATATATTGTTATATATGTATATATATGGTATTTTGGTATATATGTATATATATATATATATATATATATATATATATATATGTATATATATATATGTATATATGTATTATATATATATATAGTATATATAATTTTATTGATTCAGATTAATTATTTACTAATTATCTAGATGTTAACTTGACTCGATTTTGTTTTTCATGTTTCCTCCCATAATCCGTTTTATAATTCCCTCCGTAAGGGATCATTAGTATCATTCCAACTGTTTTCATATTTCTCCCGTAACCACAATTCCTCTCGATCCAGGTTAGTTATTCGTTGTGTATCGAGCTTCATATAGAAGGCAATAAACAAGATGTAGGTGTGACTAAAAATAAAAGTGTATTGTTTATTCTTTCTACCAAATTTCTGATCGAACCAAAACAATTCCACAACTGTGTATACCAGAAGGGTGTTCGTCAAAACAAGCCGGTTGTCGTCGCAGGGATTTATAAATATAACGAAGTGAACAATATCCAATTGGAAGAAACAGGTAACATCTTAACTTCATGAACGTTTCTGTCTCATAAACTCTTTTTGAGTATTTGTAAATGAAATATATACAATTGTATAAATTCATATAGTTATTCTCAAATGCCTTGTTTTTCACCAGTACCGCAGAGTCCCGATTATTTGAAGATAGAGTTTATTTAGCTTTCGTACTAGGTGCTTGCATTCGTTTTCAAACCGTCACACAAACTTTACCACGTTACCTCTTACTAAGTATACGAACTTATTATACTTCGGCTCTCGCAGCCATCATCCCCACCCTACCACCCTCATTTCATCCCACCACTATCCGGACCCGGCTACTTTATCCCCCCGCCCCCTGCCCACCACTCCGCCTCCCTGTGCCGCCGCCGCCGGCGCCGCCGCCCCGCCCGCCCCGCCGCCCCGCGCCCCCCGCGCCCCCGCCGCCCCGCCGCCCCGCGCCCCGCCGCCCCCGCGCCCGCCGCCCCCGCCCGGCCCCCGCCGCCCCGCGCCCCCGCCGCCCCGCCGCCCGCCGCCCCCGCGGCACCGCCGCCCCCGCCGCCCCCGCCGCAGCGTGTGTGGAGCCCTATCCGCTCGCTGGAATATTGAATACACACAATGTGGTCGTAAAAAACTTTGTGGATATTACCCTGAACTTCAGGGAAACACACGAAGAGCCACTGGATAATGAATCCTGTTTCCTTATTCATGTCCGGGCAACTGGCGCTGGCTATTCTCGGATGCTTCTTTCTTCCCACCCCCTCAATCCCCCTCTCTCCTCTTTATTCTCCCCGCCCCCACCCGTTGAGGCAAGCAAGGGCTGCTCAGACGGCAAGGAACCTGCGAATTTACATTTCATTCGGAGGATTATATTTTTTATTTCGCCCATACATTTCCTAAAACATTCAAACCTTTGGGGGTTGAGCAAACATCTGCCTCCGAGAGGAAATAAAACATGGCTGAAAATGTTAAATAAAATTTAAAAAAACTGAATGAAATCAGAGAACTGGGATTAAATCACACAATAATCTACAAGTATTCTTATTAAAATGCTGGTATTTATTTATTAAGGTCGCACCTCGCTTGATTCAGATTCAGTGGAATTCATTGATTCACAATAACATTGGTAAAAAGTTAACACGTCAGGTGAGCAATTCCTGACGAAGAACTTTCCCTCTTCTATGCCATTATGTATTTTGAGTTACCTAAGAACTCTATTCTTAAATGTAAATGTACGAGACAGCAAAACACGGAGAGTCCACTATTTCAGCTTTGTATACGACTTTCAAGTGGCCCTGGTTTTCCAATTAAAAGCCGGACAACCAATCATTTCAGTCTCACTAAAGGTTCTGTCAATAAATTGTCACTCTCGCTGCAACGCAAATGGTTGGATCGTATATCGTTTTCTGCGAAAGTTCTTCCACCACTCGCTTCGTCATTTGTTGAAAAAGAAATAATGAATCCCATAAGGGGGCGCAGGCCGTGGGAAGTTTCAACGTGATTAACGCTTACACTGACTAGAGAATGGGGTAATATTAATAAACTTCGCATTCATGACAGCGTGAGTGTGGCTATGTGTTTGTGTATGTGTTTGAATGGAAATGTATGAGAGAGAATAGAGGGAGAAAGAGGAGAGTGAGAGAGAGGAAAGAGAGAAAGAGGGGAGAAAGAGCGAGAATGATAGAGAGAGAGAAGAAGAGAGTGAGTGACAGAGAGAATGAAGAGAGTAAGTGACAGAGAGAGAGAGAGAGAGAGAGAGAGAGAACGAACGTGTGTGTACGAAATGGAGAGAGGAAAAGAGATTCCCCTTGTGACTTCTAAATGGCGTAGTAAACGTTGTCCAAACAATTGATGGCGCTGGGGAATATTTATGGGGCAATCTGTTCCACATTTCCATTACTGCGAGTGAAGGACTCAACGGGACAGACCAGAAGGGAATATGAGGAGAACTCGCCGTTGCCGTGCGTGATTCGTGAGAAGAACCATTTTGTGATTTCGTTTCCCGGGAAAAGAAATCAAGGAGTGAACAATCACGTTTGTGTGCGTTTCCGTGTGGGTTTTGTGTGTGTGTGTGTAAATGTGAGGTAGAGAGGAAATAAAAAGTCATCGCTTATTAAATTCAACATACTCATTGAATAGATATTTCTTCATATTAAGATATGTTTGTGATAATGGAAAAATTGTCATGCTACGAACATTCTTATGATGAGATCAGATTTTCCAAGAAATTTATAGTTCTTCTGCAGGTGCTCCTTGAATGAATCACTGAGTTTCGCCGAACATGACCAAAAATACGTGTATAAACCATTAAACAAAATCAACGGTATAAAAAAGCAGTTCGAAAATTGGAAATAAAGAGTAAATTCAGAAGATGATGAAAACGGGAGAATTTTCTTAGTATTCGTATCTAGAAAGTTGAGGGAAAATATGAAAAAACGTAGAGAGTACTGGCAGAATTATTGCCAAAAAAACTGAAATAACAGGAATCAAAGAAATGTCAACAAAGGCTAACGGTATTGAAGAATAATCCCTTCAAAGAGAAAAGAGTTTGACATTAAGAGGACAAGAAATCAATAGTGACAGGAAGTTTCGAAGAGTAAAATATCAATTCATGATAACAATTGTAATTTATTGATTAAAAATGAAAGCGAACATAAATAACTAGCGGCAGTGTATTGTAACGGTTGAAATGGACTTCCCTCACAAACAATGCCTTTCGGTCGACCTTTCCATGAACCACCTGTCAAATAAGGGGGGGGGTATTCTGTTCCGAGTCCGCCATTATTGAGTCCAGCTCTACTGCCTGCCGATTTCGGAAGCTGATGT
Organism: Gryllus bimaculatus; assembly: GCA_017312745.1. Classification (NCBI taxonomy): domain Eukaryota; kingdom Metazoa; phylum Arthropoda; class Insecta; order Orthoptera; family Gryllidae; genus Gryllus; species Gryllus bimaculatus. The sequence goes on from BOPP01000091.1 coordinate 3,895,025, forward strand.
CAGTAGCTGACTGGAGGGTTCGGCGCCAGCGCTTTGTTTCTCCTATTAGCAAGCATCTGCGAGAAGAAATCGAAGCCTACGGACCCGCAGTGTTTCTCTGACGTTGACGGATCTTTTTCTTTCGCGCCTGCGCAAAGCTTTCTCAAGTGTTCTTTAGTCATCTCATTAGTTCTCACTAGCAGCCTGTAACTTTCTCAAATTTTCACTCGATATGTCTTTGTATGTAGAGAGACTATGTATAGTTTCTATATTAAATTAAATAAAACATAACTCACGGAAGTAATATAATGTTTCAGGGATTCTCTTATATTGTTATTAAAAGCTAAATTTAATTTTTTTCTAGAACAAAAAAATAAAGGCGGTGGGAAATTTTGTCATTCAACTGATTTTTTTATTTTATTTTGACTTCTATCTCAAGAATAATTTAGTAATTCACCATTAAATTAATAATTTTAATTCCTTGACAAATTATGAGATTTTATGGTCATCATTCATTAAATAATTGTTGATGTATTTGATACTTCAATTATTGTAGCAATATCATATTTGTAGTAATATTATAATTAATAGAGTACCCTTTGTTTTACACTAAAACTTACTTTGTTAGTAAAATAATATTTTTGCCTGATTGTGGATGTATCTCAAGCTTTTGACCGTGTCTGGCACAACGGTCTATTTAACAAATTACATTCTATCGGCACTCATACTTACCTTCAGACCTCCAGCAATACAAAAAAGCGCTACACTTACGGGACTAATGACCTTATCAGATGACGCGCCCGGAATCACTGATCAATTAATCAAGCAATTAATCCACATGTTTTCTATTTATCAATATTTCATACGAGTGAATGGCATGAATATAATGTGAAATATTAGGATGTGACGTAGCGTATTGCGTTACGCCATTTTTACCCCTACGCCATTTTTTAAGCATTCTTCGAACTACCCCAAAAAAAGGTCTAAAGAGTCGTTTAAAAAGGTCGTAAGTGCTCTTTGAGAATGTCTCGGCTTTGAAATTGTCATTCCAGGACGCTATATGACGCGAAAACTATTCATATTTTTTAAAATTTGTCAATGACATCAAAGCAGGGAGTGTAGGGAAAATAGAACATACGTCATTTTTATAAGCGTACTTTTTTCTGTATGAGAAAAAATGTTTAAAAAATTGGTGCTTCTTTGTAGAAATTTTGAAAATGTCCTTGAGGCTGATGTTAAGTACCGCCAAAAATCACAACCGCAAAATATAAGTTTCGCGACATCACCTAGATTGATAGGGTGAATTTTGATAGAAATTGTGCCTACAATATAGTCGCTAGCGTTATTCAGGGATCGGCTGACGGACGGTCAAAAAGACAGTGACAGACGTTTCGCCTTAAACGAATTTTCCCGTAACAAGGACTCACATTCTGACTGTACAACGTTTTAGAAGCCATTTTCTGCATACAGGAACGAGAAGTATCCACTTTTTCGTAATCAGGAACCTATAATAAAAATCGTTTAACCGAAAATTTGCTGTTTTTCCCTGCAGCATTTCTTAACTTTCTCTGCATTACGCGATAGTGTAAAAAGAAAGTTATACAAAAACTTGCATGAAAAATGTTGTAAACCACTCAGACACTAAATTGTGTGCATCCACGAAAAGCATTAATGGATATACAGTATTAGATAAAAATAGTTTAGGCCAAAATTGTTTAAAGCAAACAACGTAATTTCATGAGTTGAAATTTTAAAAAAAATCGCTTCAGTAGGTTAAACAATACAAAAACTAATTCTAAAGTTAGTAGTTATTGAATTAAACCTTCACGTGAACAGGAATGACGTGTTTAGCAGAAATTGCACCGGGAATGCACGGCGACGCGCGGCCCGTGGGTGAGCAGATCGTCTGCTGTCTCCAGCGAGGAGGTCGCAGGCGCGTGCGTACTTCCGGTTGGCGCCTGGGCTGATGAAAATGTCTCGTTCCCCGCCGGGGCGATAGCCATCTCCGTGGGGACGGGAGGGTGCGCGCCGGGGCCCGGGCCCGGGCCGGCGCCTGGCACCCTGTGCGCGGAGCCCGCAGCAGCCACCTGACAGCCGACACCTCGCCGCCTCTTTATGCGTTTATTGAGGTGTTTATTGGCGCTTTTAGTCAGCGCAGGCGGCCGCGCGGCTGCTGGAGCGGTTTGCGGAAGGGGCGCAGGCGGAGGCGGAGGTGGTGGCGGATCTTACTATACAGAACTTCTTGGAACATGAACAGCTCCCAATAAAGTACGTGATTATGTCTGTCTCCTCTTCTACACATACACCACTGCTCACAATCCGATAAAGAAATCGATGCTGTTTTTGTATCATACAAAACCCAATCTTTCATTATTGAGTAACTAGGTTGCAAATTATGGAAATTAACAAAACCATTCAGGATAACTAAAACTTACTATTTACCTTAAAAAGTGTCTAGTAAATATATTATTTTTAGTAAAGGTCTTTCAAAAATTACTTAACCTGTATACATTTACATATTTATGGTAAAAATGAGTAGACATTATAAAAGAACTAAATGAATAAAACACCTTTTGCAATCTACACCGCCAGCCTAGCGATGTTGCATGCTACATGTTTGCGCCAGCTACCTGGTAGCCCCGCCTCACGTCCGCCACACACCACCGCCACACTTTCGCCCTCGCCATGGCACCGCCTACACCACGCCATTCCCGTCACCTCCCCATCATGATTCGCCACGGCAACGCGCAAGCGCCCTCCATTCGCCATGCCCATTCTCCACCTCGCCCTTACCCTTCGCCTCCCCTCCGCCTCCGCCTCCCTCCGCCTCCCCCTCGCCTCCGCCTCCCCTCCGCCTCCCCTTCCGCCTCCGCCTCCCCTCCCCTACCGCTCCCCTCCGCCTCACCCTCCGCATCACCCTTCCCTCGACCCCCGCCTCGCCCCTCCGCCTCACCCTCGCCCACACCCTCCGCCTCACCCTCCGCCTCACACCCCGCCTCACCCTCGCCGCCACCATCACCTCTGCACTGCCATATCCTCCTCCTTTCCCTAACCACCTTCCCCTCCGCAACCACCTTCATAATCCACCCCTCCCCACCACCTCCGTCGCCG
>BOPP01000091.1:3903532-3913883 GCA_017312745.1 Gryllus bimaculatus
GAGACGAAGCGACTGCGCCTGACCAGCCAGCCACTGACTCTCTCGGAGCCGAGAAGACGGAGTGCAGGTGAACAGAACCTGCGTGGACACCCCGAGGACACTTATGAGTTCGGTCGACGCTGTGGCGTGAAAGTGCACGTGTACGCAGAGTACATAATGTATATGCAGTGTAGTATAAATATACATATGAATGGCCTGCCTGACCTGTGAAAATAAATAGGAATAGGAGAATGAATTGTGGAGTGAATGGGTCAAAAGAACGATAAAAAACAGCATTCAAACTTAACTCAGTATTATAAAAATAATTAAGCCGTTTTAAACGTAGGGAAAAGTCCAAAGCGCAATTCTATAAATAGTAAAGTTTAAGGCATGATAGCTACAAGATACTCGTGGTTCCAAAATTAACTGTTGTACCTCTCACATGGATGTTCTACGGGTCGAGTCCCGTCGGCGGCAGGATTTTGGACACTAGCTACATAGCTAGGTTTAAAATCAGCCGCCACCTGGAGGAGAGTTCTAGAGGCCGGCTGCTCTAATCAGTAGTTTTCCGTGTTTCTTCCGATGGATGAGAGAAACCCAGCAGGCCGACATGTAGGTCGGCGCCGGAAGTCGCCATCTAGCGGGCGAAGACCACCGCGAAATAAAATCATGCACTACACTTACGGTGACTAATGACAATAGAAAGTGACGCGCTCGGAAACACGAAATTATAAAACCATTCAATCCAAAATTAGCTCTAGCTAGCTAATAAGTTTTTCCACTCTCCCACTGACGCAAAACTTAATAAGTGGCGCATTCCTGGATTTCTACTATTCCTAAAGGAAATAAATTACTGTCTCGCCAGACATACCGGTGGGGGATAATTGAAAAGGGGTATGGCATGGCGGATTCTGATGATTGCAGGATCATGTCACAATTACTATTTCATCGGAGACAAAAGCTAAGGCCGCAAGACATGTGTAAGTCGTGAGTGTTTTCAGTATCAACTTTGGTACGACCTCTCAGTAATACTTTTCACTAGAAAAGGAAGAAGTCTACTCCCTACCTTACGGTCGAGAACGGAGTATGGTTTATTATTGTACAATTAAGGGCTAGTGTTGTGTACGTGTTACGTGTTATGCTTATGCGAACGCATTGAGAATGAGTCCGCTTATGGACGTAGTCCTAACTTTTATGTTAAAACCATGCTTATGTTTACGTTTGCATTGTGAATGGGCCTTAATCTAAGGCTATGGAAGGCTGTTGTTGCATCGTCATGAAGCAAAAGCCGGAATGTCAAAAGCCAATTAATCACAGTTGATGCAGTATTGTTCATCATCATTAATTATGACAAGTACCTAATATTTCAGTCGGTAAAAATCATGAAACGATTTTGGATGTCTTTCATACTTCTGCCATTCAGTGTTGTATATGGGCTTAATTGCTATTGACGACTTCACAACAATTGTACATTGAAGTTTGAGATTTTCGATGAATGTAATAAATTATTTGTTCATATAGATATGTTCTACAAACAAAATACATTTTTCGAGAACCATTAAGCTTTCGGGGTCAGGCCTTGTAAAAGTCTCTGATCATGCACTGCTCACAGCGCATTATGCTTTTTTACTTCTTTAGATTAACCTTTGCGTGTGCTATTAAGTCTGTTTCTGGCTGTTCCTGACCGTGTTCATCACGATTACTTTTGCCTGAAGTCATGATCTTCCAACGGTGTCGATTCCCTCTGAGCGTTCTTCTCAAATTGCTGTTCACACATTGCGTGCTGAAAGCGTACGGGAAAGAAATCCATCTTTGTCGCTGTCAGTTCCAAGGCATTATGTTGCAGAAAACTGCGATAAATATGATCAGCAATAATGATTAATTCACCAATTCGTCTCTCGCGTCGTATAATAAATTACTCAGTTATATTATGTACTAAATGAAGTATTTGACAAGTACCAGTGATCAAGATAGAATCATGATGCAATTAAAATAATAATAATAATAATAATAATAATGATAATAATGATAATAATGATAATAATGATAATAATGATAAAAATGATAATAATGATAATAATGATAATAATAATAATAATAATAATAATAATAATAATAATAATAATAATAATAATAATAATAATAATAATAATACAAAGCACTGAAGCATACGTATAAATCGAATAACCAATTCAATGATTGAAGAAAGTTTTGTGTAACTCTCGAAGCTCTTTGATTTGACGCCGAAAAGTCTTTCTCATGCACGACAATTATGAGAAGTAAAACCGACGAATGTTTCCCATGAATAACTTGAATACCTATTTAATAGCATACCAAATTTTAAAACGTTCCATCACGGCGTTGATTCAAGACGTACAAAGGCACTCTTCTGAAAATTATACCTTATGATAAAGAAGGGGATTTGTTTTAGGATCAAGTATTAATCTACTTTGCTGAAATATCATGCCTTAATGTGGTTAGGCGGAAGAGCAGGCCCTATGGCCTGAGCCTCGCCATTAATAAAGACATTATTATTATTATTATTATTATTATTACTATTATTATTATTATTATTATTATTATTACTATTATTATTATTATTATTATTATTATTAAATTCATGAAAATTTCATAAACGCCGCTGTCAAGATTATCAAAAAATGTAACATTGATCTTTAAAAAATTATTGTTTTCTGAGCATTTGCTTTTGGTGCATTCTTGCGAAACTGGCGCCTGTGATGCACATGGTTAAAGTTTAGCACTCTGAACACCCCTTGGGTCCGTTACTGAACTTTCACCTTATATTCGCAAATGCATGTAAGTGAGTTTTGAGGAAACACATGTAACTGTGGCGCACGCGGTGCGACGTTGGCATAGATTGCAGTGGGGTAACAGTAGCACGCGAAGGTGGGGTACGACGATGGCGTACGATCGGTTTGCGTCAGTGCCGTGCGACGATGGCCCGCGGTGGTGGCATGCCACGATGTGGTAATGGGTGAAGCGGCGACGGTGGCGAAGAGCTGTTTCACGCCGACAATGACGGTGGCGTGCCACAATTGCTTGAGGGCGTGTGTCAGTGGCGAACGGTGGTGGCGCTCGATGAAGCAAACCGACGGCGACGCGTGAGAGTTGCATGCAGCGGTAGCGTGCGACAGTGGCTAGCGTTTGCAATGAGTGACGGTGACGGCCAGCGTTGATTCGCGGTGTCGCGTGACGGTGGAGCGAGGCCGAGGACATAACGTTGACGATTGACTGCGGCACTTGCTACGTAGTCTTACAACTGTTTGCAATGTACTTTGCAATGTACGGTCGCTAACGACAAGTCATGTGCGATGACAGCGTGCGACGGTGTTGTGAAATGGTTGTGCGACGGCATTTGATGGCTATGTGCAACAATGTCATGCGACAGTTGTTTGCGATGGTGGCGTGCGACAGTAGCTTGCGTCAATTGCATGTGGCGGTGGCGGGCACCGAGCGAGGTGTCAGGCCTGGGCATGGGCGCGGGGCGAGGCGTGCGCAGCGGCGACGGAAGGGGCCAGGGCAGATGGCGCAGGAATTCGGTGGGTCGCAACAGCGCGCGCAGCCAACCCCGCGTCGGGGGCGGGGCGAGCGGCGGCGGCGGCGGCGGCGGCGGCGGCGGCGGCGGAGGCGGCGGAGCAGGCAGCTGGCCCTGGAGGGCGAGGCCGGAGCGCTCCACCGACTCTTGAACGAGAATGTGCCACTGCCGGAAGTAGAAGAGTTACCGATCTGGGATTTTAAAGCAAATGCTTTTTTAATTGAATCGGTTCTTACAGAGATGCCACATTTACATCAGCTGCATAGCGCGCGCGTGTTGCTGATACACGTCACAGTTACGGTAATGCTGTCCGTTCAGGGTAGAGAACCGCACCTGTTTGGATAAATGAATAAGAAGTACATGAAGTTTTTATGTGTAACAAAGCAGAAAGCATATTTGGAGTCATGCGGTGAGCTTAACTCATTTTCACAAAGGTTGGAGAAAACTCCTTTCTGAAATAATTGATTCAAGTGATTTAGAGGGATGTAAGAATTTGTCAAATCTTTACAGGTTAAACAAAATTATGTATATTGATAGCAATTAATAGTAAGTTAAATTTCTAAATTATCCTAAAAAGCCTTTTTGGTTTGAACTGTCTAAAACTAGTAGTTTTTGCGAATCAATTCTGCTTTTTTAAGTATGTTTCACGTACAAAAGACCACTGATGGATCGAGATTACAGTTGCATTACAATTAATCACAAAAGGATAACCATTCACTCTGGTTACCAATATTCGATGTTCTTCTAATTATATTTCAAATAACCCATTTGTATAATTCAATGGCAATGATTAGGTTCTTTTCAACATTTGAAATGTTTGAATAGACAAAACTCTGCATAGTGATTGCGGAAAATGTAGAAAAAAACAGTCTCCAAAGCTGCCGTTTACAAAACTGATATGATATAAAAATTAGTTCTAACATTAAGTGAACACGTAATTAATAATAACAGTATTGTTTATTCATTTAAGGTTTTTTTTCCTTTTCCACTACAAATCCGAAAGCACGCGTCCCCACTCACTCTTTCCTAAATTGTGTCATCAAGGTACAGTTGCCGTCACAGAAACTCGGTGGCACAATGAAAATAACGTCTACTCTATGAATCATACATGCTACAAGGCAGCAGTAGAAAAGTCAATTAAAGAACGTTTGTTGCTGTTGGGTTTATTAGTATTTTCTTTGTGAACATGGTCTTTTGACAATTCATGTAGTTTGAGAAACCTGTAGCTGCAGGATTTGAAAGCGCCATTGTTATCGGAAATCCGAGAGCTCATACTACTGATCTTTTCCTTTCACGACTCGAGTTGCATTGCTAATTTCGTGGCTTTCCTGGATGGCACATGACGGGCTTCTGCCACCTGTAGGCGACCTTGACATCACTGCTCAGCCGCTGGGATGAAACAGGGGCAACCGGTAGAAGGCGAACCTCGTCCGCTGCGGCGACCCGCAGTCTTGCGGGAGACGAGGTCGTTTCACGTGTTACAAGGGCCGATACTTTCGCGGGTTTTGTGTTAGTCATACTCGCCCATGTACCGGTGGCGATAGCTCAGCGGAAACATTGTTGCCTCTATAGCATCATTGATCGGGAGCTCCTAGTGTTTCAGTTCCGAGAGTGGGGCATTTTTGTTACTCTCTACTTAGCTGAGTGGAATTCAACCTTTGTCTGAAGGAGAAATCTCTGATAGTTTTCTGTGATTTCTCCGGTCAGTACCAAGCGAATGAGTATTCTAATAGTCCGGGCCCACCGCGACCTTTCCTTTCTCATCCCTTTTCCCTTCTCGCTTCTTAAGGCCCATTCACAATGCGAACATAAACATGAGCATGGTGTTAACATAAAAGTTAGGACTACGTCCACAAGCGGGCTCATTCACAATGCGTTCGCATAAACATAACACGTAAGAATTTAACTTAAAAGCTTGCAAGCTTCTGAGCTTATGCTTAAGTAAGACATAAGAAATGAACCAATCACAGAACGGTAACTCAAAATCGAGAATCGAAATAGGAGCGAAGTCAATAGAAGAACAAACGCCATAACGGGTATGGATACAGTCGATACCTTGAAATCGATTCTCACATCCAACCAATAGTAAACCAGAATGTCTCACAGGCAATAGAAACTCTTATTTTGCTTACGTTTATGTTAGACATTGTGAATCTTCAATGTATCACTTATGTTTACGCCTATGCGTTATGTTTATGTTTACGTTTGCATTGTGAATGGGCCTTTACATACTTGTCGAGAGATCAGTCGGGAACTTCGAGCTTATTCCAGTTCGAGTTGTACGTCGCTAGAGGGAGACACCTAAATGTGGAAAACCTGCAAGCTGGTATGTAGGTCAGTGCCAGATGCCACGTTCCAGAAAGGGATGAACCCCACCACCTCCACGGATAAAGTAGACATTACACTTACGGAAGTAATATCCTCAATAGTTGACGAGACCTGCATCAGTACTCTCTTTCCGCCACCTCCACGTTAATAAATGATGGTATAAACTTGAATAGATGATGCAATGTGCCCATCCTGACACGACACATGGAACACATCCATGCTCAAGTGAAATTTGAGCATCCCTTCTGATAGATCGCCGCCGTCTGAACCGGCGACATGTTTTGAATACACATAGCAATATGTTTCTTCCATTCACTTCTTCTCAGAAAAATGGTTAAAATTACTTCCTTTTTTGTGTTATTTCTGAGATCCGTATTTTGTTCAACGTTACGAGACCCTAGTCGTATTGGCTATTTTTTTGTTGGGATGGTCAATTTTTAAATTTTAAGGTTTGTTTAGTAAATGGAAAATCAAACATTTTGTCCTTGTCAAATAATTTTTAAAGTGTGTTTTGTTTTGTTGTTTGTGTGTGAAGTTTGTCATGTTTTGCAAAGCTTCATGGTTCTAGAAGTCAAGAAAACAATTGATACTTGATGAGACTCGTTGAACTGGATGTCAGACACGGTTTACGGAAGGTCTCGTAATACTGTATTTACTAGCTTTGTGTAGCGTCTCCGACCTATTACAATTGTTAAAGTGTTTCCATGTTTTTTAAAGATTTTTCAATTCGATTAGAACAAAACAAAAAATGGCCAGTTCCCCACCAGCAGATCGAAAAGCGTCAAATTACAACTTGCTTGCTCCAAAAGGTGGGCAAGAGGTGTAACCATAAATGACGGACGGACAGACACGTTAACAGAGTACTATAAGTGAAATATTGATATATTCGCATTTTTTTTAATATCTTTACTTAGTATGACGTACCTGACCGTATAGGAAAATCATAAATTACTTCTTTAATATTATTGAAAACTTAATCGTGTTTAGAGTAAAAATACACAGAATTCCAGGGTAACTGGACGTAAGGTAACAGTAGACATTATTTTGTGCCGCTAGATGATTAACTATTTCCTACTCAGCTCAGCGCCTCTAGTAGTTCGAGACGCTTGACCTGAGCTATCGAGCTATCTCTTTGAATGCCAGGCATTTAGTTAGTCTTCTCCAGTCACTTGTCAATGAAATAGCTCTGAGCAGAGCACGCTCATTAACGGGTGTTAGAGAGTTGCGGCACACAGATGAAGAACGGTTTTCTACCGCTTAGTGGATGACTTGCTACTAAGATGCGGTTTGTTAAGCTGAGTCACGTGTTATGTATTCGATGCAATGTTTCCATACAGCATAGCACGCTGTTTTGTAATGTATGGTGCACGACTGTCGAACAATCATAAATACTCTGATTTATATGCAATTTGGCAATTACAATTCGTATGTAATGATCCATGACACTTTTCTTTATGACAATGCCTGACGCGCGCACGTGTGAGTAAGATGTTTTACACTCTCCGCGAAGCTGACATCCCGGCCCTCATCTCAACGAGACCTTCGCAGGCAGAAAAGTATTTTGAAAATATATTTATTTTGATTTATTCTAATTATAGGATGCGTGCCAATGTGTATTTAAATTATTTGCAACCTAGAAAAAGTAATTCTATATTAAACGAATATCCTTCCAGATATGACCATAAACCTTTGACTCTTGTTTCGTAATGTACATGTGTATATTAAATTTAATATGCGTTATGATAACTAAAGTCGTTTATCTTAAAGTAAAGCGGAAATTTCTGGCATTATGCGTAAAATAGAACCCAAATCCGATGGAGACGTCTCTCCGGCGAGGGCCGGTGTTCGCGTTCCGAGCACCTCGCTCGCGGAAACCGTTGGCCGTGGGCTGGCCGGCGCGCCGCGGCTGCGGCGTGGCCAGGCCCTGGGAGGGGAAGGGGAGGGGGAGCTTCGCGCCAGCCTCTCGTAAAAGTGTAGCCGCCGCCGCCGCTCGCGGGGTTGTGAAATTAATGAGGACGTTTAACAGCACGTCGGCGGACGGGCCTAGGGCATCGCCGGGCCTGCCACCGCCACCGCCACCGCCACCGCCACCGCCACCGCCTCAGCTGACTGCCCGGCCGGCTTTGGAGGCACGCCGCCCCGCCTGCTAACTCCGTCGCTGGCGCTGCGTCTTGGCCATGCTGCGTTCGGAGCGCGTGAATCAGGACAGGTGTGAGACAAATTTAAGTATGTAATTTTGAGGAGCTGGAAGAAGGGTGTTTATCGCCATTTTGAGAAAATGTTCTTGGAACTTGTTACGTGGATGAAGGACTTGTGTGATATAGGGCTAGCTGCGACACTCTTCAGCTAGATAACGTGAACGTTGTCTTGCAACGTAATTTGCAGCTAGGATTTATCACTGCAATCTTGGTTTGAGCTTTCACTTGAAGTCTTGTGAAATAATTGTTTTTAAAAAAACCTTCTTCTGGACACCAATTTAATATTTAAGACAACCCAGTTTATTTCCACTGTTTTTAATTTTATTGCCCAAAGTAATTCGTAGGGCAATTTTTAACGACAGTTTTAATTTGAACAATTTTGTTGTATTTATTTGGGTAATTCTGTAATTTATTGAAATATTTTTTGGCTCATGGATATTCCCCTTCAAAATAAGTTAAAATTCAAATTTGAAGGTAACCTTAACAACTTCAAGACATTTTAAGACATACGTTATTTTCTAGTATGATTAAAATAAATGCACAAAGTATAAACCATGTTGAAACATTAATAAAACTTTCAAAATATCATTATTTTAACTAAGTAAATTGGAGTGGAAAAGCTTTAATCCCTTCTTGAAGTTTCCCTTCACTACAAGAGAGCAAGAAAATTATTCAACAAAAATAGCAATACAAAATAAATGATAGCTGTAATAGCCAGCGAAGAATAACTACTCTTTACTTACAACACAACAGAAACAACCTCTAAACTTTATGAAGATGATAATATTATCGCAAAAACCGCTAATCAACCATCGCTTCAACCAACCTTTCTGCTAATTTAGGCGCCAACGTGACAAAGGCTACTCATATCTTCAATGTCATCACCAAGTAGCATCTAGAGTAAGATCAGCCAACGCAACAAAAACAAGAACAACTAAAAAATCATCGCTTATACGAACCTTACCTGTACAATCACTAAGTGCCAGATTAAAGGTATTTTTTTTAAATTTGGGCCAGTTCGAAAATAAAATGTCTTAAGATTTTTTAAAATAAATATAAATATCACATTTTTTTTCTTTCTACTAGAAATAATCTGAAAATAAATTCCGGGGACAAAGTTTAAACTGTCATTTTTTATATTACGTTTATTGCCAATATTATTAAAATAAATTAAAAACAAATGTATTTTCAAAGGAGAGTTATAGCCCCCATCAACAACCTCCTAACGGGATATTGATATTGTGGTGAGTTTTCGTTGGCATTTCCAATGAAATAATTATAAGTCTTGCCAACAATATTATTTATTAAAATAGCAGCTTTCGATGGCTTATCCTTCAACATCAGTTTTCTAGTACAAGAAGAAAAAAAACCATTAAAACGTGAATATTTTTTGATTCGATTACGAAATAATAATAATAATAATAATAATAATAATAATAATAATAATAATAATAATAAAAGGTTACTAATAATTTACAATTTTTAGAAAATATATTTAACATTCTAAGAACTGAAAGAAAGAAAAGGGGGGTTAAGTCATTTAATACTAAAGGAAAGTGAATGAAATTGAATTAGAACATGTAAAATGTGAAACAGAAAAACACTGAAATGTAAGTTGAGCCGTTCCTTACCTGCTGTATGGAACCCCTAACGGGAGCCGGCCGTGATACGATGCAGTCAGATACTAGTCAGCCATGTGTCAGCCTCGCGCCGGTGCGCGAATATTTTAAGACAAACGGCGCCACATGGATAAACATAACACTTATGCAATATGCTCAATAATTGTCGGTGATCCAGGAAGTTGTTACGAGTTATGACAGGTGGATTAAGTTGGTTTGTCAAACACAACAAACGACAATTTGATATTGCCAATTTAACTGGCTTCCCACGAGCATCTCTGCGTAAACAGCAAGTCTCTGGTTTTCGGCTTCGGCGATCAACTTAAAACATTCTTGGGCCCAACGAATTCAAAATGTTTGTTGAATTTTGAGCGAGAAGTCAGAAATAACTTGACTTACTTCGCCTGCGTAACAGCTATTTAAGTAAGATATATTTATTTTCAGTTGAATCCGCGCAATCTTGTGTACCATTGATCCACATGCTTGAGGTCTTAGTGGAAAAATTCTCGCCGAAGCGGCTAGTGTTCCAAACAAAAATTATTAAAATACATAAAATATTCTTTCGTTACCAAGTAGTTCGTTATCAACAGATAATACGATATATTGTGGCGTCATTAACACGAGGGCCAGAACCGTTAGGTCGGTGAAAGTACGCTGCGGGGGAGGAAGGG
>BOPP01000091.1:3915708-3930236 GCA_017312745.1 Gryllus bimaculatus
TATCACCATCCGACTCCCTCGCCAATTTCGTCCCCTATTCCTTTCGTCCCCCACCGCACCCTCCCCCTTCGTCCTCTCCCCGCCGTCCCCCGTTAGTAGTTGGCGTAGGTGAGGAATTCTGACCTGCTTCGCTCTCGCGAGTACGAGTAGCCCGGGCGAATTAATGCTGCTAATGCTGCTTCTTAGCGCTTTACGACGGGGCCTAGCCGCGGGCCGGCGCTGTCGCCGCCAATTTGTATCGCCTCCCACCGGAGCACCGGCCTCTAACCACGTGCTTGCATGTCTGTATCGAGTGACGCGTCCCACGGTGGAACCATGCGAAGGAAACGGGGCCAAAACGTGGAAGAATCGAAGATAAAAACATTTTAGTGGGTTTCGAGCATCGGTGATGATTGAAAACTCTTTTGTGACACCGGTTGTGAAAGAATGAAAGTTTTGAATGTACTTGTGTGCCCTGCTGCACTCTACGGCATACGTGGAATGCGAACGCATAGTGTTCGTCTCGAAATTGGGGTTTAGTTTTTCAATAATGAATGTCTCTTATGAAGAAATGTGTTTTATCATCTAATATAAGTTAGATTACTGATTCCAATTTTGTGATTCTAATATAAATATTTCGTTATGTTTACATTTCCATTGCCAAGGCCAATACTTGCATCTACTTCGCTTATCATTAATTATTTTAACGACAACTCTTTTGTTTTGTTAGCCTAAATGGAGCTCTTAACTGTGTACACATTACTATCTTTATGGATGCGATTTACATTTTTTTGCCTTAAGAGCTAACAGCCATGTTAGACCCTATTCATTTTCCTTTAATATTCACATGGCCTTGTTTCTTTATCGTCTACGTTGGTCATACTTTCCTCCTATCTTCGTGTACCTAAATTTTTGCTAACCTTTTCCTATTAATTTCGCACAACTACGTAACCTGTCTTTCATTCCATTCCAGCTCTAATGTTCTTTTACTTATTTTCCTCCCCTATATCTTGCTACAATATTCGTCGTGAAAAAAATTGAGTTAATAAATACCCTAAATACTGATGTATCTGCCATATTTTCTTTCATAAATTTTTCTCGAGATGGTAAAAGGCGACCTCAAAAATATGGATGAAAATTTTGGTAAACGAAACATCGAAAGAGTTAATTTTAGTCTTAATTAATTGAATTCAAATGTAACATTTTATTATGTTACGAAACTAAAAATACAATTAAAATTGAAAAATTGATAATTCTAGATACTTAGGAAGAGAGAAGACTAATCCGACATTCATAATTAATTTAACAATTTTTTAATTAATTGTAAATATTTGTTATTAAGATACAAAGGTACTATTCCATACTTGTATTTGAAACAAATAGCAGTAAATTGTGTATACGATATCGTATATTGTTGTGAAAAATTAAAATAAGTATCACGTAAAAATTCTGATAAAGAAGTTAGATTTTTAAAACTTTTTGGCCACGTTTTCGTCATTTGGTAACAACGTACGCCTCCACCGCCGTGGAAAGGACCAGCCAAAAAGCCTTTCGTGACACCACACGGAGCCGGCGGGGCGCGTCTCCGAGCGAAGTCTGCGCCGGCGTTTGTTGTAAAATAGGGCATTAAGGTGTTTATTACGAATTGAAGGTCTATTTTATACGTCCGCGCCGCAATTCAGCCGAGCAACAAACTAACAGTAATTTATTACCACAAATGTTACGGAACATCTATTGCTATGTTTTGACGCCCGCAAAGAAACTGGTATTGCTGTTCGGCACGATAACTTTTCAAACGTGTTTTAAGGGGCATATTTTCAGTTACATTGGAGGTAGTGGAGCACTTTTCACGGGGAGTTTCGTTTTTGGATGACAGATTCATACTTTAGAAAGTTTTCATAATTCTTTTAATATTCATTTTACGACATTCGGAAACTTAATCAAATTCATAATAGATAAAGAAAGTTTCTGTAGTGTTTTTTCACTTTAATATCTAATGTAAATTATATTTCTTTGTATAATTTAATGCTATATCACGATTATAATAATTTTAGTATTTTGGTATAATATTAAGGCCTACGCTGCTGTATTGAATTTTATAGCCTTTACCGATATAGTTTTTTACCTAGTTTAATTTTTACTGTAAAGTGAAATTTGAATGATAATTTCTACTCTAGAGGAAAAAAATTCATGAAATATATTTTCAATTATATTAAATAATATTTCCTTGTTTCGCTTTGTTACATCACCATAATGAAGGTCAGCACATTTGATCAGTATTTTCTTTAAATTCGATTACGTTCTTTTATTAATCACTCTGAACATTATCGCCAAATTTCCATTCGACTTACCCCATTGCAAACGAACTTTTTAGTACAATTAAATTATGTAGGGGATACTTTTATTCTGCTGACCCCAGACTGAGTTTCTGCGTTCTTTCCTACATCTGAAATCCGCAATGTAGTCATCTCGACATGAAATTACTCCCGCAAAAAAATTATAATTAAAACGTCTAATCATTTTTGCCTATTTTGGTCTGCAAAACACGGCGCATTTCGGTGCATCACGAAGTTCGGAAGTGTCGTGCTGGGAAAGAACACCTGCTTCTTTTCCCCTGGTATAATTGCTACAAAGAACTGCGACAACATTCGCGACCTCTTTGCATCTGCAATGTCACGGAGAACAATGGAACCTTTGGCCTCTGCGACGAGGAAGAAAGTACAGGTCGTTATGTGAATCATCCTTGTTGTAATTTGGCCAAACGCCCCTCTTTCAGCAAGTCCACTTTCCAGTATTCATTGCTTACTTCTTGTTTGGTGGCACCCCTAATGCCCTAATTGTGCCCTAATTGCTGGTGCACAAGAAAAGTGAGGCATCTCAAAAATAATTTTTGTGATAAATGATGAAATATACTTAGAAAGCAGGTATTAAAAAAATTGCATAAATAAATTTTCAAAGCAACTGATGTGTAGATTAGAAAACTTGAATTCGGGAAGTAAATAGCTTCGCTCAGATAAAAGACGAGCAAATCACTTCTCAAATCAGGCTCAGGTCAGGCAGGACTGCAGTGCCGTGAAGAAGACTACGATTTGATGATTGAAACGTTGGGCACTCAGCCTTCGGCGAGGCGTCAAATGGATAGTCCAGATCACGAATTCCTATTCTTTTATTAAATAATTTCAAAATTGATTATAATGCCTTATTTTGTCGTTTTTTTCACGATTCCTTTCTCGATCATATCAACAATCATTTGAAACATCTACTTTCTGAAAAACTCCCACATCTGTCATTTACACTAAGTATAACTTTGGTGAACGGAATCTATGGAACTGCGGAGCTAAACTACCGAACAACATGAAATTCAATGATATTTGAATTGATATATGAAATTGTGGATATTTTTACTTTCTCGCCCTTAAGAAGGTACGCCCTTAAGAAGAAGACGAGGAAGTTATCTAATGCTGGGGAAAAGCGGCGAATTTTCGGCAGAAAAACTCTTTATTTCCGGGCCCTGGTAAAAGTGAATAAAACCAGTTTCTTAAATTACAAAAAATCTTCAAACACGTGGTGTACCCAGAACCCATGTTTTGTGGGTCCTTGATACCGAAGACTCGAATGACGGCAAAACATGTCTTTCTGTCTGTCTGTCCGTCCGTCCGTCCCTTCGTCAACGGTAGCGCATTACCTGTTAAGGCGATTTTCTACAAAATTGATATCCCCTTGTCGATTTGGCTGATGTCGCACACCCTTGAATTTGAAATCTATATTGTAATTTTGGCGGGTACTTAACATGAAGCCTTTATGATATTTCCAAAATTTTCAAAATAATGGCTCCATCTATTTTAATTAAGTCTTGCTGTAGGATGGGGTGAAGGACGTTTAAGAGAACAGTGCCGATCTCATTTTCGTTCGAACCCCTGATTTTTTGAAAATTGTAAAAATCAAAACTGTTTTCTGTCTCATCCTACAAATACAGTTATGAAGATATATTTGTTCTTAATGAAACGCGTCCATCAAAAACCTATCTTTAAATTACCTCATTATCAATTATCATTATCATTATCAAACTAGTATTTTTTAATAATTTTGTGTCAATCATTGGCAATTTTTACTTTCTCGTATTATTTGTTTAAACTTTTTTTGATTTCTTAAAAACTACACTATTTTTTTATTAAATGTTCACCTCGTGTAGCTTGAAGGACGCTTAAGATATTGGTGGTAGTCTTATATTCGTTAAATACCTATTTTTTTTAAATATTGCAAAAATGCTATATTTTTTCGGCGGTTTCCTACAATTACAGTTATGTAGATAATTTATTCTTAATAAAAATTTGCTCATTAAATACACATCTACAAAATAGATTATGTTCAATTTTTCGGAAATATGTTTTTTTTGCAAAAATTAGTAACCATATTTTTGACTTTTTTAATGCATGAAGTTGCGGAGTCTAGTAATTATTTAGTCGTAGTTAATTAATAAGAGTAATTTAATTTTTTAGAATAATAAATTTCTTCTTTATTTGACAATTATTTATTAATTGCAGTTACATTAATGCTATAACACCACAGCTTTGGCCGCATATTGTAGACAGCAAAGACTGCCACTGGCGGGAATTTTTCCAAGACAAAATACGCATTTAATGTTCGAATTAGTGTTGATATTTTAATTTTAAAAGAATTAGTTTTCATACCTTTTGTAAAACGATTTGTAATGTTTTTACAAGTGTTCTCTGAGATGAGTTTATATGGGCAGCAATTGCGGTCTTTTAATATCACATATCCGTTACCATGTGCGAGAAAGTACGTGTTGTTGGAACTCCACTAGTTTAAAAATCGAAACCGTTTCATTTGGTTCCGGTTCCCTGTTATATTCGTACATTCTTGGAGTAACAAAATGTTTTTTCTGTAGGCTCTGCGGTCCATTTGTAGTGAAAAATATGACTCAGAGGTAGGTTTGTTGAAAAGATGTAGAAGTACTGTTCAAATAATTGCACGTAAGCTTAAAACTGATAATTCGCCGCAATTCTACGAATTCAATCCTGTTACTTAATTCCTTGTCAGTGTGAAGCCAACGTGGTTTGCAGGGACACCGCTCGATCGTGCCACTGCCTCGTAAAACACGGAATGTGAATTATTTCTCGTTCATGTCTGCGTGAAACAATAATTGTATTGTGAATATTAAAGGTAGTGATTGCACAATGCAGAGCATTCTTTCTGTGTTTAAATAGTAATGAACAAAGGTTGATAATTTGGCTCATCAAGGCAACAATTAGAGGTATTATACAAATCTGAACGCTTTATTATTATTAAATGACTAATCCCGTCTATTTTGTGTTGAAACAATATAGACAATTATATTTGATATCATAATCCATTATTTTCAGGTTAATGAGGAAATAGAATGGTAATGCATCACGAAGGCTATTGGTCACTATTTTTTAATAAAATCATATTTAAATTGTTAACCATTCTGTTGGCGTCCGTCAAAAGCCCTGATATAGTCTCTATTCGGTTAGTTAAAATTCATAACCGGTAATTAAATTTTATAATTCTACAACTTTGTTGCAGCTGTTTCGAGGGGAGCTAATCAATTTTGCAGCCATTCTTTGGAGGTTCAATTACTTAAAATAAAACAATTTCAGACTTGTTGCAATGTATAACTCACTGCAGTTCGTGGAACCCGTAAAGGCAACACATACTAATAATTTTGAGTCGAGCTGGCGGTGTTAACGGAAGGCAATATCTTGAGAAGAAGTATGTCATGAAGACATGGCCATCTTGCCATAAATCTTTGGAAACCAGATTGTAAAAGACAGAAGTGAGGTCATTTCGGTAATTTGTCGAAGATACAAGGGAATGGCACCCTTTAAAAAAAGGGATTCAAAATGCTATAAAAAGATGTAATATCTTCAAGCTGAATACTTCAATCCTAAAGCAAATTTATATGCAATAAAATTGGCAATGATTGCAAGCAGAACTTCAGGTCATGTTAGTAAACATATAAAGATCTTAGTACTCTTCACAACCAGAATCTTCTTTTTTTTCTCATTGAAATATAGTGCTTTATGGCGCCCCTTTTAAGTATCAACCATTGCATGTTACGTATCTGTCATACTTTACGAGTACATACGCCAATGGTTGAAACGACTACTCCGTGTTCCTGGAGCCAAACATTTCTTCTTCTTCTTCTTCTTCTTCTTCTTCTTCTTCTTCTTCTTCTTCTTCTTCTTCTCCTTCTTATTCATTTTTTTCTTCAAAATGTACTGGATGATTCTTTTTTAACATTGCCGAAGAGGTTTTCTGGAATACCTAACTACTAAAAAGAGCCCTTATATTGAAATTACAATGCGACTCAAATACATACACACATTCACGTAAACACATTCACATTCAAACATTTACACATTGTTATTCATATATTCGCTTTCACATTCACGCATTCAATCACATTCACGCATTCACATTCACATTCACATTCACATTCACATTCACATTCACGCATTCACATTCACATTCACATTCACATTCACGCATTCACATTCACATTCACATTCACGCATTCACATTCACATTCACGCATTCACATTCACATTCACGCATTCGCATTCACATTCACATTCACATTCACATTCACATTCACATTCACATTCACATTCACATTCACATTCACATTCACGCATTCACATTCACACACTCACTGCCACATAGAAACTAATACTTCCATCAACTATTTATTGATTCAAAGTATTACTTTGCGGGAGTAAATGAAACGGGAAAGTAAATGAAACACTGGGGTGTCATTAAACTTCCTATCTAGCATTTCGCCCATTGATCATGAGCCTTTGATATTCTACACTTGTACATTTTTATGAATTCACACTAAAATGTAGCTTACGGAACTCATGTGAACGTACGTTACTCATTTCAAAATTTCCAGACGTGGTTTTTAACGTCTCCTCGACAAGACATATTTCATTGTTACATCAATGTCTCATTTTTTTACTAGTTTCTCACATAGTTTTTTTTTAATTTTTGGGAAACTATTTTTGAAAGTTTTCGAAAACTGTGAAACTCTTTGTTCGAGACTCAGAAATAACAATGTTTCAAAAATTCATCATTCACACACCTTCTGCATTCAACTCCACATATCTTATAACTTGGAGCGGTGGTCGAAATATAGCACTGAGTAGAGCAGTAGTTTTGACGACAGCACAGTTGAGGGTGTGTGTTTTCCCTAGAAAATAGTGTATGACACTCGTAGCAAAAGTGATTTTATTTTGCTATCGGGTGTATAAAATTTCACTACTAGCAAAATAAGATGTTACTGTTATCACAAACATTATCACTCGTATCATAATTAACTATTTTTTTCCTAATAAACAAATGGATGGGGTGTCATATAGGTTGAATAGTGCATGGTGGTTCAGAAAGATAATGCAATTGTTTAAAATTAGCTCACCAAAGCAATCGCTAATTGGATACTGAGGATTTCACTGCTTTGCTCTTGCATTTCCACAAAGAGTGGCGAAGCTCCTGCGTTCAGCCACTGCAATTAACAAAAAAATCTTTCTTCAGTTCTGTTACGAAAAAATACTAAAGCATTACACAAAAAGAAATAGAGACGAATGGTCTAATCTTACTATCTTCTCGTAAATTATATATAATAAATTATTCTCAGTTAAATGCGTGCGTTACACACGTGACTCATTTACTTATAATATATAATTATATTCATTAAAATATATTTATGGTAATTCGGAAAAAATGAGGGATCATTACGCGGCATTCGCCGAGCAGCGAGCTTCTGCACGCCCAATACCGAACAGCTGATGAGTTGGGCGAATGTTCGCATCCTTTGATGTATCCACAAGACGGACACGCGGTGGAAAGGGCGAACACCAAATGTTCGTCACCCGACAAATAGTAAGCAACTTATCCGCGCAACATTTCCGCACTACTCGAGTTTCGGCGAGCGGTTGCTCACTTCACGCCGAATAACGAATGTGTGGAACCGGGAGCGGATCCAGGGCGGGTGGTATGGGGATTATGGCCTTCTCCGAAAGGCCTAGAGTTTTCGACTGTTACCTTCCTTTAATTCGCAAAATTTATTTAAATATTTATTTATGATATAATAATGTAATTATTAAAAAATATTGTCTAGTACACTACAAAAATAATATATATATATATATATATATATATATATATATATAATAAGTAATAACAAATATCTTTATTATTTAACGAAAATGAGTGATCCCCCCCTCCCCCCTGTAAAAAAGAAGATGGGCCGCATGTCCCTGTGTGGATCTCTACCGGCGGCGGCGGCGGCGGTTCGGCAGTTCATTAGTTGCGTGGCGGCCGCGGTGGCAGTCTGCGGCGTGGCGCTGCCTGGCGGCGGACAGGCAAAACAAGGCCTCGGCACGAGGGCGTCCGCCTCGACGCAAGGGAAGAATGACGAACGACGGGGAGTTGGCTGTGTATAGGAACGGACCCTGCCGCTCTGCAAGGACACAAACGCCAAAAGCCCAACACAAACTCCGCCACTTCCGGCTTTGCCGCAAACTGAAGTATTCAGAAGCCCCATGTCCTTTTCTCTCCTTTTATTTTCTTTCTTTTCTTCTTCTTCTTCTTCTTCTTCTTCTTCTTCTTCTTCTTCTTATTATTATTATTATTATTATTATTATTATTATTATTATTATTATTATTATTATTAATTTTTCACTTTTACATCACCACTAAGATGTTATGAGTTGGCTGAATATAAAATCTACTCCAGGTTGCAACCACCTTCCTAAGGAGCTTATTATTATTGATGTTGTTGTTGTTATTATTATTATAATTATTATTATTATTATCGTCGTTATTATCGAAGAGATTTGATCTCACTTGTCACCATATTTGCAGGGAAGCAGGAAAGGATTTGCAGGGAAACTTTGACATATCCCTTTTCTCTTCCTTTTAATGGGATTAAATTCAGTCGCAGGAGAAAATTCATCTGCGCTTCGTATCTTTATATAATTATTTTAAAAAAATGTGTACCCTATGCTTTATCAAAATGAAATCTTGAGAAATGAAGTTGTTTTGCATCCTAGGCGGACTCGGTCCAAATTACCCGAGATAATCCCCATTATACTTCGTTTTTATGGTTGTCCTTTTTTATTAATAACTAAAATCTTACAATTTGTTTTCACTTGTTCCCCTTCAATTCAATAATGTTTCTAAATTATGTGTATTGTTGTATTTATTACGAATTAAACAATTTCTTCTTCAATTTATCTATTATATTACTAATAGCATACCTATTGTTTCAACTGCAATATTTCGTACAAATTTTGTACAATCACACATTTCAAAAGATCGTTTTATACGAAAAGACTTTTTACGTAGTACATAGGTACTTATTTCATATTCTTGTATACGATATAATTTTAAAACATACCATGAAACCAGATAAAAAATCGATAAACATTTTTGTAAAGGTCTGAAAATAAGGTCATGAGGTTTTCCATGATATATAAAGAATGTTTGACGTACTACCCGAATAAATACACTGTTTCTCGCTCTACTTTCACGTGTCTTTAACCTATTCATCATGCTGTCTTGTTCTTCTCACAATCTTCGTCACCTACTAACGTCCCACTCTGTCATTAATTACGAAGCTGCTCTTGGTTTGTAGCGGTGCTGCCAGCCGCCTCGGCCACTTGGACGACCCGCCCTCCCTCTGGGCCCCCGTCGAGCGGCTTTCCCACCACGGCTCACCTCCGCTCACCACCGCAGCCACTCACGCACAGGCTCTTTTTCGTTTCCACCGCCCCCTCCCCCGCCCTGTCCACAGCACTTCCCGCCTCTGCCCCCTCAGCTCTTTCTACTCTCTCAGCACTTCCGACTGCGCCTGCTCTCTCAGCTACCTCAGCTCTTTCGACTGGTCTTTCATTCTACCAGCTCTACCCCTCTATCAGCTCTGTCCCTCTATCAGCTCTGTCTCTCTATCAGCTCTGTCCCTCTATCAGAGCTCTGCCCCTCTATCAGCTCTGTCCCTCTATCAGCTCTGTCCCTCTATCAGCTCTGTCCCTCTATCAGCTCTGTCTCTCTATCAGCTCTGTCTCTCTATCAGCTCTGTCTCTCTATCAGCTCTGTCTCTCTATCAGCTCTGCCCCTCTATCAGCTCTGCCCCTCTATCAGCTCTGCCCCTCTATCAGCTCTCTCATTCTGTCAACTTTATCAGCTCTCTCTGCTTTATCATCAGCTTTCTTTCTCTCTCCCCGTCTCCCACCTCTCCCCCCTCTCTCTCGCTCTCTCGCTGTCGCTCTCCCAACTATCTCATCTCTGTTTGCGCTCTCAACTCTCCCCGCGCCGCCCACACCCCCTCACCGCCCGCCTTCCGCCCCCGCCGCGGGCGCCGCCTCCCCCGCCCACGCCGCCCCCGAGTTCCGCGGCACGGCGTGGCGCAGCGCCGCAATTATAATCTCGCATATCAAGTGGCCGCTTCCACAGCCATTATCGTCACTCGGCGCGGCCCTTTGGCCTCGCCGCCGCCGCCGCCGCCGCTTGCGCGAAGGCTTTGTTAGCGGCCCTTCCTCCGCCGCCCTCCCTCCTTCAAGCGCTTCCGCCCTGAAAGCTACACCCCCTGAAGAGATTCGCTCTGTAATTGCCTGTCGAATAGGTACAGGTTGTAATTTACAAATTGACTCCGTGATTATGCGAGCCGGTACGGCGTTCTGGAGGATGAAAATAACTTTTCGTTGCGATGTGTTTTTGGTGTTTACTCCGTTCTCCGGGAGCGGGTTTTGAACGCAAACTTCCGAGCGTCAAGTGAATGTTAGCGGAGGCTTGTTGTGGGGTGCGATTGTTTTCATCGCTCGTTGTGGATGAACCCTTAAATAATACTATTTATGAAATAGCTGCAAGAAAATTTAGCTTTCAAAATGTATCCGTCTATTATTTTTAATAAGAACGCGATGGTGTGAATAGGTAATGACTGCTTTAGAACAGGTTGATCCGTTGGTCACAGAAGAATGTGCAGTTACTTCGACAACGGTAGTAGATACTATGAACGTAATCTTATTACCTCCATCATAACAGGCCATAATTGCAATCTTTTATGCTATTTTGTTTGTTGGTGAGTGGGTATGTATGTATGTGTGTGTGTGTGTGTGTGTGTGTGGGTGGGGGGGGGGGTATGTGAGCGGGTGTATATTAGAATAATGTGTGTGTGAGGGTACGCGTATTAGAATAATATATAAATATGTTCTTTACTTTCTTCAGAAAGTTTCATGGCATCTTTACGCAATAATTTGATTTTAAAAACTTTAAATCATTTTATACAACACTCCGTACAATTAATTTTACACAAGCAGCAAATATTGACATTATGTTGGAATTATTAAAAGTTATTTTCGAGCATTCTTTGATTTTGCGTAAGTGATGATCCTCATTGATCTCTGTGGAAATAATAATTAATTTCGAGAAAATTCGAACAGTATTGAGGACGCCACCAGATATATCCCTACATATTTGAGTAGTATTTTTAACGTTTTTAGCAAATCTAACCACTAATCGTAGCTTCAATATCCTAGTATTTGGATACGAAGAAACATACATCCTCTCCTTTAATGCTAGACGCAGTCATTTTCTGGAGGTAAATACTTGCTAATATGTTTTCTAACGCTTCTCTAACGTAAGAGAAAGGAAGAGAGGAAAATAGTAAAATTAAAAATAGCTCAATAAATGTAATACTTTTCCTTCAATTATTGTTTCCAACAAATCATTTCTTTTTCTGAGAATAATATTTAGGTCATGGAATTGTAGGAAACGAAACGTTAATACCAGCCATGGAATATAAGACTTATTATGTCTAAAAATTGAAGAAATGTTCTCATCCAATTATTTTGTCTGGTATCTAAATTATTTGAATAACATCAGCATAAAATGCCGTAGATTTCAGAAGAGTCGGTTTTGTAATATTGTAGGTTTTGGTTAGTACAGTCGTTTGTTCACATGTTGATACTCAAATAGCTCAGTTTATGGCTCCTAGTTGGTACTAGGTCCTTGTCAATTTATGTAACTGACTTAAACCTTCTTGAACCAGAATGTTCC
Organism: Gryllus bimaculatus; assembly: GCA_017312745.1. NCBI lineage: Eukaryota > Metazoa > Arthropoda > Insecta > Orthoptera > Gryllidae > Gryllus > Gryllus bimaculatus. Next base: position 3,927,787 of record BOPP01000091.1, read on the forward strand.
CTTGATTATATCTCGAAAACATTTGTGTGTGAGTTATAATGTTTTACAACCGATCCTCTTAACTCTCGGGTGCATAATTATTGTAACTTATTGTAGGGGAAAATGCCTTTTCGATTACACGTCCGTTGTTAAGATGTTTCTTCAAAGATACAATATTTATTTCCTGAACTTCTTTAGTACGTTTTAATAGTGTTACATACATATTTGTACGTTTGGTGTGTTTTACTTACTAGACTGTGTTTGTTTCACCACATAACTTGGCGTATGCAAAGCGCTGAGTGCAGTAATGACTGCACTGCAATCTTGAGCACTCTTCCCCTGTAAAGCAGGCAGAATATTCTGTTGCAGAAGATAACGTCGGTGTTGAAAACCTCAATTTATTTTATGTGGGAATGTTTCCAGGCTTTAATGGAAGAAGCTTATACGCCAGTCCTCCAATGGTGATGTTTTTTCTGATGCGCTGGGAAAAATTGCGCGAGAAAGTTTCCTGGTTGCTTCCTCTTAATGAATGAAGCGGCCTCTTTAAAGGACTACTCCTCAAACTGCTCGTATTTTATGTTTTCTTACATTTCTTGTTATTTTGCGGGGGAAAGAAATGATAAAAAGAATCTGCAAGCCATTTCTGTTGTAATGGTCAAGAGCAAATATTTGCAATTAATTGCATCAAACTTGACATTCATTGTTTAAGTTCCTTTTTTGAACGTATGAGCTGTGGTACAAAAATTTGAGATTTGTGCTAACAAAAAACTTTTTTAAATTTACTCTTCATTTGGTAAATTAGTGTTTCTCTTTGGTCAAAATGTAGAGAATGGCATTTTGAATCTAGTTATAACATAGGTCACGTTCTAAGAATATTAATAAGTAATACACATACATCCGTAATCTTACTGTGGTTTGTCTCAACAAATGGACTTAAATTAAAAATAACTGATTTTGGAAAACAGTAAATAGAACAGTAATGCTTTTGAACAATACTAGCAGAAAACTTGAAAATTAACAGACTAACAAATTAATTCAGCGTGTGCTCGTGACACCAGGAAAAGCACGAGAAGAAATTGTAAATGCTTTTCTTCATTTCACTGTTGTAACTTCACTGAATGTTGCGAAAATTTTGAGTAGGCAATAGAAATAACGATAAAAAACAACCTCACCTTTTCTCCAAAAGTGATAATATTTTTGCTTGAATGAAAATTCACGATAATTTTTTCATAGACTTCGGATATACCAATTTTGTAATGTATGCGCTCACTTAGTGCCGGTTTTACAATTCCTATCGTTAATCGAATTAAAATAATGATGAATTTAAAATAACAATATAATCGGGATTAATAGGTCTGCTTTTCTTAGAAATTTAATAACATTATTAAGTTAACATCACTTTCATCACATTGAAAAGTTGGAACTTTTCTTTTATCCAAGGGCGCTTGACTTGTTGATTCTGTTAGCATAACACAAACATGTAGTTACCAAATTTGTTTTGCTTTATTAAACAATAATGAGGGTGAATAAAAATGTTTACAAACATAAAATCAAATTAAAATATATTAGTATTTAAAATAAAAGTAATACTTGGACAGTTGTAAGAAATTAATAAATTCATGAAAACATGCTTTTAATTGCAGTGTTATGCAAGATAAAATTGATTTTTTTTCGTATTGATCCTTGAATAATTCTTTGGCATAAAAAACTCAAATGCCAACTAGTTGACCTCTTTAAAAATTACTACAGTATTGTGTTTAAATAATCTCAAACGCTAAACAAAGTCGACTACATATCATTCAGCAAAATAATCTGTTTTCTTGGAAATTCTTTCATGTTCTTTCAAAACAGGTTTTGCACAACATCGTCGCAGTCTAGTATTTCGACATCTCTGACCACGTTCCCACGATAACAACGAGACCACAACAACGGGCGAAACGGGAAGAGGAAGCACACACGAGGACCTCTGCTAAAACGGTAGTTTTCGCGCGTTTAACTTCACGAGAGTTTGAGTTCAGCATCCGCGTTTAAACTCGCCCACAACTTACAGGTGATTCATTGAGATAAACGACATTCAAGATAAACGACGTTTATGACATAACTGAAGAAGGTGAAACAGGCCCGTAGTCTTACAACCGGATGAGATGAGAGCAGGGACGGATTCGCCCAGCGGAGCTTAACGCCTCGGTCAGCCGTGCGGTGCTGGAAAGGCAGGCCTAAAGCCGCCTAGGCTCGTCCCGACCCGTGGGCGGCACACGTCTCGGTCTCAACCTGGGGCTAAGGCGGCGTAGACGACTTGTTGACGGAGGCCCAGCCTGGCCACGCCATGCTTGCGCCGCCCGCTCCTCATTTATTCAACAGGATGGATTTATTATGAAAGTTTCAACGCGATCGCGCAAACAAAAGCACAGCGGCGGCGCGCCGGCCGGGCCAACGGGCGCGCGCGGCCCGCACGGCCACGCCCGCTGCCC
>BOPP01000091.1:3931643-3942797 GCA_017312745.1 Gryllus bimaculatus
GTCGAAGCTGCCGCCGCCGCCGCCGCGCCGCCCCCGTAAGTTGCCGAAAGTGCGGGCGCCCCGAACTGTCCGCGACACGCCCGCGGAGGCGACGCCGGCCCCGCCCCCGCCGCCGCCGCCCTCTCTGCCGCCCGGCAGTGCCAGAACCACGCCCACCTTAAATTGTCTGTCGTTACCACAACGGCTAGATTATTGTGCTGAAAATTCCGAATTGAAATCTATTCCAAAACGCGTGGAATACTCTACAACGTTTCCATGTACCCCTTTACTCCTAACATGTTATGTAGCATAAATTTTCATATCAAATAATTTTGTGCTCTTAATAAAGTACCGCTCTAAAAATAATGTTATATCTCAAGGGCATCGCATATGAAATGCTAGCCTGGAGATTCGTGTCAAAGCGTGTAGACGTTGGTTCTGCGCACATTGCACCACATGTCACTCCCCCTGATGCAGCAACACCGCCCAAGTGAATTCTAGAGCTTATTTCCAAAGTGACTTTCCTTTATTACAATTTTTTCTTCCTTTATGTGTCATATTTTTAATTTTTATGTATTATATTTTTAATTTTTTCCTCCATGATGTTGCCAAATATTGTTGGAAAATTGCGTTTCTCTAATGCTAAATGGCATCCGAAAACCATTGAATGTAATCTTGATCTGTAAGCTGAATTTTCTCTCCCTAAAAAACATGTATTTATTTGGAGACGCATCACTTTGGAAACAAGCTGCACGATTCCACGAGGTTGCGTTGCCAAAGGGGTGCATTGAGAGCCGCAGAGGGCGGTGGACAGGGCGGTCACGGGGCCTGGGTGCTAGTGCTTGCGGTCGCCCGTGCGAGGCCAGTGCATGCGTGGGACTTCTTGCTGTTGTAGCTGTCGTACAACATTGTGTAACCAAACCAAATGTCGTCACGAAACACGTACTCTTCACGTACTTGTTGATGTACTTAATAGCTACCTGGTAGTCCGTAGCTGCGAGTTGTAGACGTTGGAGTTTCTGATTAAAAATGAGTGCAATGATCGAGTTAGGTTTTAAGCGTTTCTAAAGCCCCCGACTTGCAACGCCGCTGCCATCGCATCTGCTGGTTTGTTTCAATATGTAATCGCAATGTGTTTTAAAATGTTTCTTTCTTGAATGTAACTCTGTCAGTGAAATACCTTTATGTTCACAAATGCCACTATCTTTACAAATTTACAAATATACCAAAAGCAAGGTAAATATTATGGAAGATTTTTGCTGATTTGTGACTGAGGTATTTTTCAAATTTAATATTCAACCACATTATGTTCAGGCATTTTTCTTCAGTAATGAAACATTATTTGAACCCAGCGTGCAAAAATATTTCAGAAAAATGTTTCAAACGTTTTCAAAAGCTTAAAATGTACTAGTAGATGTATCTGGAAAGATCTGAATCAAAATAATATTCAATAGTCTTGTTACCATGGTTAATGAAAGAAATTGTAATAATATATGTATATATTTTAATTTATAAATAACCAGAATTATACCAATATTTATTGCAAAAAGGATGTGAAGTAAAAACTGCTATCATTCCAGCCTAAACATATCCAGCAGATTTCCACCCGTTGCTGACGTTTCAAAAGCAGGAACTCGCTGAACTAACTAGTTTAAATTGTAATTCAAACTTTTGACAAGTTTAAACCTCAAACTATTTATTGATACAGTTATTAATAATAATAATAATAATTTTTAGATTAATTAGAAATAAATTGTGAGGGTGAAGTGTTCTTCACCGGAAACCTTTTCCTTTAAATTTCTTTATGAGAGAAACTATTTTATTGGCGTCAGCATGTGAATGAGTCTGTAATGGACGACGTGTTAGTGGATGCAAAGCATTTGCTTGGCGAGTTCCTGCTGTGAGGCGACGGGTGGCGGCGCGGTGGAACTGACGGGGGGCTACACTCCGTTGGCGCCGCCGCCGCCTTCGCCGCTGCACCGGCTTGCAATTAGTGCGAGGAATTAGGCCTAGCGGTGGCCGCGGCAGCGGCGACGGCGGCGGCGGGGGTGGCGGCGGCGGCCGTGGCTGCGCGTGTGGCTGTGGCTGTGGGTGCGCCGCCCCCCTGCGCGCGCGTGCGAGAGTTGGCGGTGGCTCCGCGGCGACAGACGTGTGGCGTCAGCGCACCCGGCTCTCTCTGTGTCTCTCTCTCTCCGTCTCTTGTGTCCGCCCGCGCCGATGTCTGCCAAAAATTGTTTGGGCGCAGATGATTCTTACGGCACTCGACGGTTCGCTTGGAAGCTCAAAACATTCCTGCCGAAGAATCGTCGACCATTTGACCTGACGAGTGCCATTACGTTCTGCTCGATGCGACGAAGTTCCTTTTAGTACGTTGTATGTGGTGTTTTGAAATTGAGCTAGTTGTTATTGCTCGTTGTTGACGAATGAGAGAGCCGGGCTACCAGAGCTCACGTCGACGCCCGCCCCCCCCCCTCCGGACCATGCACTGCCCTGTACCATAGACTTCTATTTATTTCGCCGTCGCGGTCCGCGGGGTTCCGGGGTCACTGCATCCCGCAGCGCTGAGCGCTTCTGTACAGTCTTAGTCTCTCATGTCCCGCCATACGTGTGTATCATATGTGTAAATTAATAAATGTTCTAGATTTTATAGAAATAGAATTTTGGCCTTCTTAATTATCACATTATCTCTTTATCCTGATCACTTGCTCCGATGTCTTCGCTCGTTGGTAGTTCTTGGTTGTGGCTTACAGGGTTGATAAGAGAAAAAAAATTATGGAGACTTTTCTTGCTTGATATTGATGAGCAGTTCTAAAGTAGGAAATGTGTGCAAAAATAAGTCACTATTTGCGAAGAACAGTCTACATTTATGTAATCAGATGTACAAAAGATAATATTTCTAAAGCTTCGTTGTTCACTTTCAGTGCAATGAATTTTCTGGAACACGTATCTTAATATTTACTATCAAAAAGTTTTTATTTCGTAAAACATTCGGAAGATAAATTGTATTCTAAATTTTGCCTAATTTCTTTTAAAAGAATATAGGAAATAGAAGCAGACACAAAACACATAATTATAACAATAAATTGTCAGAATATTCTTTAAAACTTTTATGTTCATCTTTAGTAATATTTTCCTAATAAATATATTACTCATGCATTCACATGAACAACAGAAAAAACATGCACTAAAAACTCTTTTTTTATACAGGAGGATAAATAAAGCAAATGGCTACACATTTGCTATAGTTCCTATGAAATTATTATCACATTTAAGAATATTACTTTGATGTGTGAGGAGAAAGAACTCATTCAATTAGCGACAAAAGATGCCTTATAATCATTGAATTTGAAATCGTTGATCTCGTTCTCCCTACGTTTGTTATTTTTATTTGAATGAAAACCAAATAAGTAGTACAGACTATTTGAGGAAAGTGGAGAAATGCAATAATTTCACAGATTTTTAGTAATTCAAAATAAATATTTCATACAACTTTCAGTTTTTCATTTACTAAAAATGACAACGTATAACTGAGTGGTGAGGCATTTGAATATTTTATAAAATTATGGAACATGCATAAACTTAGGTTTTTATTGTGAAAACACTGTTGCAGTTAAAGGTTGCCGTAATAAAATATGTCTTCCATGATATAATGAACATTGCTTTTAATGAATTAGAGAAATGAAATAAATGGGTTATTGGGTATGTAAACACAATAATTACAAAAAGCGATCATTATTAATAAGGATAACATAGTACTGGAACTACATTTATTACCATACCGTACCCATTAATTTTCGAATAGAAAATTAATGTAACACACAAAAAAGTATTTTAACATGAAGATCTTAAGACAATTATACTGCTGAAAGAAACAACGATACAATATGAATGTATTCAATAGAAATAATTCTAGTATGACCGGATACTCACATCGAATAGACAGACCATGGAGAAAAATTTCTTATTTAATTACTGCATTCACTGAATATGTTATTCAGTTTTATATTTAACAACATGCTTTGTGCATAAAGCATTTAACATGCATTGTATATTTTAAATCACATTTTGCAACATTTGTTGTTTATAAAACAAAGAATTATGCTGACGGAAATAGTGCAAATGTCTTGAAAATCTATTACATCTATGATATGAAGTGATTTTTTGCTCGGCTGCAATAATCATGTGTTGCCACATCACACCTCATTGACCACTGAGAACGGAGTAAATCCTCCACAATCATTTAGGTTTTGTATTATAAATTAAATACTACTCGTAGTACAAAATTATTTAATATATCCGTTGAATACATAAGAAAACATTATTCACGATTTTGGAGTTTCCAAAAGACAACTACTCCTTGTTTTAGTTTAAAAACTGGTAGGTGAAGTAACAACCAGTAGCAATCACAATATCATACTGAAGCGAAAAAAAAATTTTGAAGTAAATTTTATAATTAACCTAGAATAAATTTAACAATACCAACGAAAACTGCGAAACGTGTGTTCAAAGCCACAAAGAGTACATTGGTTAGTCCAAACGTAGTACATCTGTAGATCTAACGAACTCTGCTGTATTGTTCTCGAGAAAACAAGAAGAGCCAAAAGAGTCTGGGAAGTCCCTCGAAGTTCTGTATCCGGAGAAAAATAACTTACACAATTTCAACAACGATTATTCAAAATTCACAAAGAAATCCTGGCAGTGTTACGGAGATTTGGATATCACGTAGAAAATGAATGTAGATACAAAATCGAGGACCATACTAATAAAATATTTAATTATAACATACAATACAATGTAATAATACAGTATACCAATTTCCCAAAAGACTTCTATGTTTTATACTTTAAACGTCATTTGATATTTTTATTGGGGATTTTTGAAGGGAGAATGCAAAGGAAAAATAAAATTTCATTCGTGATATTTCAAGACGATTTTATAGTAGTTTTTTGATTCTATGTCTTGTAAGTAATATAATTTTATATTACATACTGTGAGTTGTATATATACCAAATAATATAGTAGAATGTTAATTTGATTTAAATTTGTTTATTACCAAAATGTTTTAAATGAAACGGGGCTCTTGTGAGCAACGCTCCCCTCGCGTAGGGCATAACATAAGCTCAGTGGGAGCTGGTCGACCGTTGGTTCTCTCCTGAGTACTTCGTGCACCGAAATCGTAAAAAGCGTCGAACGCGCTGCGGCGAGCCGGGCAGGGTCGCGGCGCGAATGAAGAAATTGAGCGATAAATTTTGGAATAAAGGAGGCCAGCGGCGGCGCTTTGGATGCAAAGAGGGCAGCGGGTCCCCTCGCGTCTCACACGCCCCGCCCCGCGCCGCCCCAGGCCGCCCCGCGTCTCCCGAGGGAGACTTCGCCCTTTGCACGCGCGCCCGCCCCCTCACCTACCCGCTCGCCCGCCCGCTCGCCCGCCCGCTCACCCGCCCGCAAACTNNCGCCCATCCACCGTTTGGCCCACCCTCTCGCTCGCCCGCTTATCCGCCCACTCACCCACCAGCCCACACGTCCTCCAACTTACTCTATCACCCACTCCCTCGGCCACCCACCAACCTATCCTCGCGCTCGCCCTCTCTCCAGCCCTCTCATCCGCTCTCTCGCCCGTCCGCTCGCCCTCTCCTGCTAGCCCACCCACGTGCCCGCTCGTACGCCCACTCACCCACCCGCTCACCCACCCACGCTCTCCCGCTTGCCTGCCCATCCACCCTCTTGCCCGCCAGTCGGGGGATCGCCTCAAGGAGTCGTCACCGTTGGCCCGCCCGCGGAGGGCGAAGGGCGCTGGGCGGAGGGCAGACGACGCTTCGCGTGACCTCGCGGCGTTTCCCGACCTCCCTCGCCCTGAGGACGGCGAAATTGAAATCCTCGGTGGCTCGCCGCTTCCCTCCCTCGACTGAGGACGCAGCCATCGACTACTCTCCTTCGTCAGGCGGCACTTCACAAGCCGAAGCGACCCTTCCGCGCCCGCCCGCGCTTAAGGAGGTGCCGTCGCCGGCTGGGCGAATAGGCGAAACTGCCCGCCGCCGCGGCAACGGCAACAGTCGTTTTAACGCATCGCTAATTAAAAGCAACACTGTCGTAACTCAAAAATTCGTCAGATTTTGTTTAATTGTGTCCTTCCATGAAATAGGTCACGAGCGCCGGGTCGCTGTTTGCTAATTCAAAAAGGTGGTGGCGATATTCTCAAACTACTTTATAGTAAAGGCGAATCTTAATTTTCAAATACATTTTCTGAAAAATTATGTTTGTTTTTGACAATATTGCATTTAATAATCAAAATATTTCCAATGTTCCCCGGACGACATTAAAATGTATAGTTTTTAGCACGATGCTAGAAGAATTAAAAATATTTTTAAAATGCATTTATTTCATATTTTCTGATCTGTGAATTATACTCAGTTTTGTAAATTATTTATTCACTATGAAATAAAACAATTTCAATTAAAACTTTTTTCTAAAAATGCTTAATATTTACCTAAAACGTCGTGTTTTCATTTCTTTGATAATTTTCTTCAATAAATATTTTAATGTTCATTCTAATATGTGGGGAGTATTCCGCTACAGCTTTTCATGTGTTTATGAACGTTTCATAGATAAGTATAATTAGACATTAATTACACAAAAATAGTATTGAACTTAAAATTGTCTGCCCACGGTTATAAATATGACGGTTGTAAATACCGTGTATTATTAAGTACGTTTCTTGTCAAAAGTCTGTTTATGTAGTTGGATAGCCGCAAAATATTTTGGAATCGTATCTCTTTGTCGCTGTAACTCCTTGTCGTAGTAGTTCCTTGTTGCCAACCGATGAATAAACAACATAATTTGCTTTTGTTAGACTATCCCCCTCTAAAACTACATCATACTATTTTCTGTCAAAATTATTTCTCAATGTTAAAGGTGCTTAATCTAAAGATACAAAATTTTATTTTATTTGGTGTATATTAGTTTATTACAAATTTGAGGTATCATTGGGTTTAACGTGTTTGAAGAGTAATATATAAACTGCAAGTCTCGACTGTTGCAACATAACCTTGCTAGGCGTAAACTTTCGTAACAAACACGAAATGCGAATTATGAAGCCGAAACATTTGTGTAAACAAGAATTTTTGTTTTACATGGAATATTTGGACAGTATGATTCAGCATTAGTATTGTGTACTCTCTCCTTTTCTCATACATGAGATGACTAAAAACGCGTTTGCTCTTGTTGTAAATACAGTGTCAATTCTGTCGTTTTTAGCGAACACCAGCTGTAAAATTTGCTTTTCACAGGATAATATTTTTCTTAGGATTGATTCAGGATAGTCTGTGAAATATAAACTGGAAAAAGGATTCAGCTCCATGAAGTTTTATTCAATTGCTGTTAGTGTGAGTTTTAAACTCATTTTTTAACATTACATTTTTTTAGAATATTAGTAAAATATGAAAGGAGAAGCATAATTGCATTCTGCGTAGTCATTAAATAACACTAAAGAGAAATCGAAAAAATATTAAACAGCTACTGGTTATGAAATGAGAGCTGACTTTTAAAAGATTTCTGTAAAAAAGAACTTCCAAAGGCGTGACAATTTCTAAAAATCGACAGACAATACCCTCATTGCGAGCATTAATGGCTTCTAATTTATAAACGATCGAAAAGACAATTAAGCGTTTGGGAACAATTGCGCCACCGGTGGTCATTTAACCCACATATTCGAATTTAGATGTTTTACTGCGAGCGTAGGCTTCCGCGGCCGGAGTCAGTATTTAATTTGCTGTCCGGGTGACGCTGCGTCCATGGCATTACGCCCTGAGGAAGGACGCAGAATGGCGACCGAAATGTCTGCACCTTTGCCATGAACGCGGCGTCACCCGGACAGACAATGAAATAGATATCTTACTGCTTGTGCACTGCCTCTTCTGAACACTTGATTTTATAAAAGACATTATTGCCCCCGCCTGCCGTTTTATGTACATCGAACGTTTCCTAATCTGAGAAACTGTTCATTCCTAGTCTATCCACTAATATCTTCGGTTATTCAAATTACAGTATTTTCTCAAAAGGCTCCCTTCGCATATAAGCCGCCTCTCGATCAGTTTTTGAGATGAAAAGTTTGGAAAACATTGTAATATGTACTTTGTATACTATTCGTTGCAATAATGGCGTTTAAAATTCCCAACTCTTTGTATTTTTTTGTTATCAGGATCTGAAAAAATAGCAGCCGGGTTGTCCAATATATATATATATATATATATATATATATATATATATATATATATATATCCATATGTAATATTGTTTGAAAACTAAAAGACAATTTATGAATTGTTATGAACCTTCTTACCTTTAATATTTATTTGTTTCATTGTCTCCAGCCTAGTTTTATTACACGAAAAGAAAATGAAGGATTTAAAAAAATTTAAACTGAATGAATTTTGTTTATTTGATAAACTTTAGTACATTCTGTGGAAATTTAATTTTATGTTGATTCATGTCCAATTTCCTGAACGGATGTTACTCAGGGTCAGTGTAAAGATTCAATAATATTACAGCCACATGATGTTCGTACATCATCAAAACATTATCAACAACACTACAGCAGTTAACAAGAAAATGTTATGAATTTTGGTCTCGCATAAAGGTATAGTTTTATTTATTTATTATAGCATATATTGTTTGAGATTGCAATGTTTTATTTTGTCTGGCTGGGTTTAAATTGTGTAGGTGAACTGTATAAGAAAATAACCGAAATTTAAGAAAAATCGACATACGTACAAAGAAAAAAATATTGGAAGTTTAAGTAAATTCTTATGAATGCTCTTCTATTTTACTTATTACAACCGTTAAAAACTTCTTTCAAACACGAAGGATGAGACATTTTTGGTAAAATGGTACTGCAATTTGAAAAAAAAAAATGCCATGTGTTGCGATTGTGATCACATTTAGGACAGATTCCTCTTTTTGGTACACATTCAGTATTCACTTTCTAAATACTAGTTAATCATCATAGAAGTTAACATGAAATTTAATTTCGAGCCCTCTACTCCTTCAGTCACCATGCGCTTACCTTAGAACTGAATATCTTTATGTATACAATTAAGTGATTTTTTTTATATCAAATATGTAGCTATCACATACATATTATCATACTTATAGATTGAATAGAAAAGAGGATATGATGACGAGAAATGATGAAACAGTGTTGCATGTATAGTTAACAGTATGTAAAGGGAATCGTCTAGCATTATTTTCACTGAAATATTTATTTGTAAGAGATGTTTGGCGGATCTTAGTCCTCTTTTTTGGGGTTAACTTATTATTTGTGTTTCTCTATTGCTAGTAAAGAAGTAGTTTGATTGCGTCTGACCATTTTAGAACAAGTTTAAGTGAAAAAAAATGTTGATAGATGCTGAAATTGTAGTAAACGTAGTTCTAAAATCAGACTGGTTAAAATACGAGGACGTTTAGTAGAGTGATTTTGTATACACTGGCTCAAATACTTTTGTATACTTCCTTTGAAAACTACGTGTTGATTGAATATTAAGTACTGACGTTAGGGCCAATTATGGTTCATGTCGGCTGTGAGACAATCACATGTCAAGTTATGAACCTTATTCAAAATCTGAACTAATTGCATTCTTATCATACCGAACGGCATGCACGTTCTTTGAACACATGTTTGTTTGTATCTAATTAGCAACTCAATGTTCGATTATCGATTTTAAAACACTTTGTTTCGAAAGAACGTAGTTACTTATATTAAGTTAATTATAGATTCGTTGTGCCTATGGCAATAAATAATGTACTGTACGCAGAATTTTACTTACTTTCTTTGTAGGAAAGGTTGATAAATATAATTTGCGAACTGAACCTTAACAACAATAGTGATTATAGAATATTTAAGGCATAAACATATTCTCGTGAATGAATTTCCTGCCGCGTGCAGTAAAGGAATTCCTACTTAAATATTTTATTCGTGGGCGCTTATGTATTAGGAAAGAAATGAATGCAAAATGAGGACGGAATATTTGAAGAACTATTCTAATAAATTACTGTAACAATTTTTTTACATTTATTTATTTGATTGAGTGTGATTTTTAAAGAATTTCTTACAGCTGTGATTTGAAAATGAATTTTAATTGAGAAATAAGTTATATAATCTACACCAAAAAACACTTTAGTACAAACGGTGAAGTGTCACAATTGGTTAATATATTTCATGTAGTAGACATGTGAATAAACTAATTATGGATTTATTAAGAGTTTCTAAAAATTCGGTGCAGCCGATATATGTACGGATATTTATTGATTTCAATTACATTTCAAATTTCAATTATCACGTGGAAAATTGTGATATTCAATGTGCCTAATAAAATGTTTTTTGCATAAAATGTTTGACGGAAGTCTGAAAATTGACAACTCTTAAACTGAAGCTGGATATTTTCTTTTTATTCAAAGGGTATCGTCACTTGATAAATGAGATTTGTCGCCATTACTATAGAATTCAAACGTTTCTAAATATAGTAATTTTTTAATGTTACATTTCATTTTTTATCTCTTTTCACTTTTCTTTTTTCCTCTGAAATACAAATACTTTCCGTCTTAATGCAAAAATGTGTCTCTTTTTAATTTATTTTTGACGTAGTTAATGAAAATTATTTCGCAGCAAAACCTGCATACTTTGCATCAGAATAGAAGTGCAAAAAATATACATTTTGTGACTGACTAAATGCAAATGTCCGGCTAAATTTCTTAAGTGAAACCACTTTGATTTAAAAAAAATCTATTCGCAAAATACATTCCTTATATCAAATGTGTAGAGAGCATTTTAACTTCAGGCGACACACAGAAAGCTTATTATATTTTCTTTTTCCTTTGAAGTTGAAAGAATTTCTTATAATGCCACTTAGATACGAAGACAAGCAAACATATAACATAATATGAAAAGTAAATTTCTATTTGCTAGTCAATTACATTGAGAAATGAAATCATTTAACGTTTCGTGACATCAACATCCCCGAAGCGGCCAGAACCTACGACGTTTGACGAGAAATATTATCTGTTCACGTTTCATAATACGCATGTGATGCATGTTAATGTTGTGCAACAGAATGTGAAGCTGTTTGTATTACAAGAGAGTTTAGATCGTGAGTGGTGTCGCGGCTTCCCCCGAACGTTGCCGCC
>BOPP01000091.1:3942822-3958204 GCA_017312745.1 Gryllus bimaculatus
GCCCCCGCCCGCCGCGCCCGCCGCGCGCCAGAACATCTTATTTACCGCGGTACGTTACACTCCTAACACGCCTCTCCCTCGGGGCGGCTGTCACAAACCCCTAGGCTGATTTGCAAATCCCGATCAAAGATCGTCCATCGGGGGCGGGAACCCACCCATTAACTCCTGGGCATTATTCACATCATGAATCATACACAGGCGGGCGGGCGCAGCACTAAATCAAATAAATAAAAATAAATAAATAAATAAATACAATAAATAAATAAAAAATAAATAAATAAATAAATAAAACAAATAAATAAATAAATAAATAAATAATAAATAAAATAAATAAAAATAAAAAAATAAATAAATATTAATAAATAATAAATAAATAATAAATAAATAATAATACTAAATAATATAACTTGAAATTTTTAAAGGGAACTGCCGTTTACCTAAGAACAGTCGCAATGGAAGCCAGTAGCCTTCGTAAAGAGCGAGCGCGCTGACTCTGTAATCGCCGCCCGAGAAGCCTGCGAGAGCTCTGCCCTGTTAGATAAGCTCGCTGTATTAAGATGCTCTCAGGTCCAAGTGAATCGCGAAGACGCTACACAAGCAGTGTTGCTCACGATCGGTCCAGCACTAGCCCATCGTCGCCACCAGCAGCGCCCGCCCTCGGCCGCGCGTGCCGCCCCCGTCGCCCCTCGTCGCTCCGCCGCCCCGCCGTCTCAGCCCCTCGCCGACCTGCGCCGCAGCAGCAATCGGTAGATCAAGGCCCTGATCTACACCCACCACTAGCAGATATACGTCATGGATTGCGACACGCGTGACGCAAATACATCCTTAGAATGATAAGTCTGCAGAGCTATTACAGCCGTATTAAACGCTAATCAAAATCAGAATCTCTATTGTTGTGTATAATAATATATAGATAATAATAATAATAATAATATAATAATAATATAAATAATAATCATAAAATAATAATAATATGATATCATAATAAATAATACAATAATCCAGAAGTTTTTCTCATTTTTTAACCGCATTATCCTATTGAGAGTGTCCGCCAGCGTGCGCTCGGGTGATTGGGCAGCCAGTCAAGGGCGAAGGGCGCGTGCCACGGCGCCCAGCCCTCGGGAGGGAACTCGCTCGCTGCCGGGCCGACCACAAACCCAGCGCAAGGACCAGGCGTAGGGCCAACCCAGTAGCCACCCTCCGAGGGGCACAGCGAGTGAGAAAGACCAGCGCCCTCGGACCATTTCGTCGCAGATAAGCCAACTCGGTGAATTATTCACAAAAATAACTTATAAGGTGAATCCTAATTAATGTTATTGTTCCTGTGGTCATTTCGATTGGTGTTGCTGTTACGGTGTGTCTTCTCGCTTTTATTGAGGTGGCTAGTAGTAGAGGACACTGCTATTGTTTCTCGAGTCCGTTGTAGTTATTGTTGTTGTTGTTCTTGTGAGAGCGTAGGCTTCCGCGGCCGGAGTCAGTATTTAATTGGCTGTCCGGGTGACGCCGCGTCCATGGCAAATGTGCCGACGTTTCGGTCGCCATTCTGCGACCTAGTATAATGTTATAATGTTGTTGTTTTTGTTTATTGAGTATAGGTAAAGGCCTGGACTTTGTGTTACTAATTATTATTACTTATATATTAGTTACAATATCACCCACATCACTTATTGTTGAATACTCATGTACTGAAGTAATATTTATTCTGGATCAGAATCTGCAAACGGATTAACACTGGATTCACTCTTACTGTCAAAACCTACTTTTATTTTTACAGACGATTTTTCACACTTTGGGGAGTGTCTGCTTGAGTTAATATAAAAATTGAAATTTTAATAAAATGAACCAAAACCAAATTTGAATTAATTTACGTTCTATGTATTCGAATGGCTTCATTTATTTAGCTACAAACCTTCATTTCAATTATATAATAACAATGCTAAAATGTAAACCCGAAAGACCGGTATATTTTAACTTCTGCTGCAGTATTTTAACATCAACTGCTAAAATTGCGAACTTAATTTGTTAGTTCTATGGTCCGTTCTTATGGACCAAAGGGCGTGATTTTTTTCAACAAATAATTATTTAAAAATAATAAATTATTTGCTTAACAAATAATAACATTTTTTAAGCGTTTAAATGCAAACTTATATATTCCTTAGTGGATCCATCGAAGAAAAATAAAAACGACGTTAAAAAGAAGAAAATTTAAAAAAAGAGAATACGCAGAACGCTTAGTCAGTTTTGTGAATACGCGTACAGTACAATGTACTGTTCGCGTATTCACAAAACTGACTAAGCATTCTGCAAATTGTTTATACGTTTATTGGTAAAATGAAAATTCCAATCTTTGTTTCATTGCCGCAGCGCATAGTAGATTAACGAATGTGTCCAGTATTTATGTACCAAAAGAAACGATTGAAGTATGTATAGTGAATAGCGTACCATATATCTTTTTTTTAAATGTAGAACTAAAAGAAAAATTTATTTTTGTTATTGCATTGAAAATGTTTAATTTGTAATTTTATTAGATGTTACGAACATGTGATGGCAATATTAAGAAATAATTTTCATTTTTCTCTCTCTGATTTTACGTTGTGACTTGGTGTGCCACCGTTCCCGGTATCCATCTGCGACCTCCCTTGGGGCAAAGGTGGCTCCTCAGAACCGGCATGGAGATCATAACTTCTCATCTAGAAATACCATTAAAATATTTTTAAAAAAATCATAAATGTGCTTCAAAACAAAATATTATTAGCAAATAATACTACCAAAATATTTTAAAAATGCATTAGTGGTAAAACAAAATATTACTATACTACTGAGTCACAAAATACTATCTACATTCAATCAAAATATTACTAACGTATTTCTAAAAGCAAAATACTATTTTTTACTGCCAGTTCTATTAATATAATAAAATATTTAAAACTATTTATGCATTTTTTTAATTTAAAATTTAATCGAAGTCCTGACGTGTGATATTGGTTTTGCATATTGTGTAGGTGCTAGATTTTCAAATGCAGACAAAAAACAATGGGAAGTTATTAAATAAAATCAAATACTATTAATGAATTAAATTGAAAGATTGTTTTCTTTAATTTTTACTGCCTTCTCTCATATTTTCTGTAGCCGCCCTTGCTTTAGGCCTGAATGGGGTCACGATGATCAGCGATCAGGTTCATTTGCTAATCGAAAACGGTAGTAGTGTTCTATAAATTTATTTCAGTATTCTAAGTTCTTAAAAATTGTGGCTCTTTTTAGACTGAAGTTTGCCAGATTTTTTGAGAACTTATATGAATTATATAATACACAATATTTATTATATAATAAAATATTAATATAATTTCATTATAATATATTAATAATATGTAATAATTTTTTCCTGTTTAAGAGAAATCATAGGCTTCTGTAGCCAATGTCATTCGAATGCTCTTGTCCGGGCGTGCGATGTCTTGGGGATGGGCTGGTTGACAATTGATTGTGGCCGTGGCTGATGTGCCACATTCTGGCAAAAATTGAAATAATACCTTAAAGGTCCTCATCTTTCTACGCTCTGAAAGTAGTATTAAATTTCGACCGAAAATGCCAGAGTAGTAAAACAGTAATGTTTACAGATTCTGTATAGTCGAAGAATGTGATACATTTTGCCTTATAACTCAAATTATGCCTGAAGTGGTTTTACAGTATCTCCTTCACAGCCCTTGAATTTATCTGCAGATTAAGGGTCAATACCGATAAAATATTATTCTAGAAACCCGAAACTTTAATTTCCCCATATACAGTTTTATATTAAAAATGATTTCTCTTACAACTCGTAATATATTTGGCCAATCTCTGGATAATTTGACATTTCATATCAAACACTTTCAATTTCGAATAAATGAGTGAGCGATTTCGAGAGCCATAATGTTTTCGTGTACTGTAGATTAGGTTATTATGTAGTGAAAAGTTTGTGGATGAAAGATGACAATTTGAAATTGAAGGACCTTTATTCTGAAATGGGTTTTTAAACTATTTAAAGTGCCTCATCTAAAAAATAGAATTTATGATGTGTAACGGCCTTTCACATTTTTTTCCCTTCATGGCTCGAAACGTCTATCTTGTCTTTATTGATATGAATATTTCAGTTTTCTGAGAGAGATATTTATCTAACTAATTATCTAACTTATTTATAAGCAAATATTTTTGTTTTATTGATCATTGAATACAAATCTTTAGCATGTTAGGTTATTTTTCGAAATATGCTTTACCTTGAAATATAACTAAATACAGTGAAACAAGTTTGCTTGCAAATCTGATAATTCTTACTCCTTCTTTTAAATGGTTTGAGTTCGTGTATATTACATTGTTTATGAACAGTCTGTTATTCAACGAGAAAAGGTAGTGTGTGTCATTTTATCGTTTTTTAATTTCTATTACATTTTTTCGCACATTAGTTTTCTGCGCAATACCCATTATTTTCTAGCAGTCTCTTATCTTTGGAAAACACGTTATGAAAATGAGAAAATTACATTAGTCAATGATGCCGGCTGTTGAGTATCTTCTAAGTTCATCGAACGCAGTGTGTGTCAGTATTACGCGACAAATCATTACGAGTTGATTTGGACTGAAATTAATACAACTATCTACAGGCAGACGTTTCCGCAAGAGGTCATGAATAGGCAATGAATGCAATGCACTCATTCTTCCTGCCGAAATTACCTCTGCTGGGACGGACCCATTCACATTTGTTCGTTGGCAGTGATTGTTTAATAGACGCTTCAACGTAGGTCGAGCTAACACATTAAGAATAATATGAAGCATGGGGAAGACTATCAGAAGATGCCGAATAGAAACAAGGCGTAAATCATTTCTACAGAAATATTTTTTGTTGCGATTGCGATTAGTGAACAGGAAACTATAAAGAACAGAAGATGGCGGTAAAATTTCTTTATGCCTCTCTAAATTGTTTTGTAGGAGATTTATGCAACTTGTTTAATGAAAGAAGTAATTTATTTGCAGTTTAGCAATATCGCCAAATTGAGTGTTGGATCATATTTTGAAGGCAGTGTTGTTTCAATTAGAAACACGGGAGATGGGTCAAGTAGTATTAGTTCATTTACTTACTTTCTACAAAAAGAATCTGAGCATTTCTCACTATTTTAATATAATCAGAACCTTTATACATGTGTTTATTAAGATAAATTTTGCTCACTATTTGCAAAGTGCACTGCACTTAAGAACTGTTCTTTCATGTCACGTTTTGACTCCGTTTTTACGATTGCACGAGATAGTGCTTTATCAGGGCAGGACATCTAGCAGAATATGTTGCAGTGCAAGCCAGTTTGTAGAATGGTGGCTCAACGAAAAAAGGTTCCATGAACCACTTATAAACAACCTCGTGGCCATTAAACCTTTTCCATTTTGCACATTTACCCTCTAAGTCTCTTAATGGAAGTTTTTTAAATAGAGACAGGAGGATGACCTGCTTCCGCTAGATCCTGTGTACAGCACGTTATGTATGTTTGTACGTACGTTGTACGTATGTACGTTTCTATTTTATTTCGGAACTTTTTTCCTTACATTTATCGTACATGCTACTGAAACTGATAACCCAGGTGGAAAGTAGGGTTTGGTTATTTCTCAAAAGTTGCATTAGAGTTAACACATTCGCATGGGCTCGGGCTCACACGTTGGTTTTTGCGCAAATAATATTTTGTTTCACTTTGTGCAAAATCTCACTAGTGGCGAAAACCTAAGCGATGACATCCTGTTAGAATATTGGCAGCCTGCGCTACGATATTCGCTGCAGATTACTGTAAAGGAGACGAAACATGTCTCATTTGCGCTTGGCGAAGTAGCCGCACCATTCAGGTGCACTCAAATTCGCACGGGTGCCTTCCTAAAATTGAGTCCCGTTGTCCGCTTAATGAAGTCGGCTCTTTTCACCCCAAAGCAGAGGACGTGGCCAGGCGGAGGCCATCCTGCGGTCCGGCGGCTCGACCAGGTGGTCCGACCCCGAGGTGGGCGCGGTTCTTTGGACATGCCGCCAGACCACCACCGCTACCACCGCCAGCGACACCGCAATCCGCGCCAACGCAGCACCAGCCCCACTATCAATACCGCCGCCGCCCTTTGTCCGCCTACCCCGCCCCCACCGCCTCCCACGCCACCGCCACCGCCCACCCAACCGCCACCACCTCACACCACCGCCTCCGCCACCCGCCCCCGCACCGCCACCGCCTCCCGCCACCGCCACACCGCCACCGCCACACCGCCACACCCGCCCAGCATCGCCACCGGCCACACCCCAAGCCCACTCGCCAGCCGCTCACACAGCCACCAACGCTACCACCGGCACCACACCCCAACCGCCAACAGCCTACCGCCAACCCCGCCATACAACACTCCCCACCGCCACACCGCCACCCCACACCGCCACCGCCACACCGCCACCGCCAACTACCCCACTTACCCCCACCACACACCCCACCACCACCACCGTGGCTGCCACCGCCGTCAACACCATCGCCACCAACGCCAACCGTCAACAGCGCTACCGCCAACACCACTTTCATTACAACCACCTCTACCACCGCCACCACCTCCACTTCCCCTTCAACCACTACTTCCTCCACCCCCTAACAGAACCACCACCACACCACTTCTACCGTTTCTGCCACCGCCATCTCTTCGACCGCTCCAATCACTGCGCCAACCCCAAAGCCTTCGCGGCCTCCAAGAACCTCTCCGCGGACTCGTCCTCGGCGGCCAGCGGGGCCCCCTCGAGGCGCGGGCGGCGGTGGGTGGCGGTCGCCAACTGTTGTCGCGGCGCCGTGCGCAGTCGGCTGGATGAAGACGTGAGCTGCTCAGCTGCGCTCGCAAACAGCGTTCGGCGGCGGCGGCGCTTTGAAAGACGTAAAGGGCGGGGAGAATTGATTGCCCACAAAACTGCTCTTTTCAAGTGTTCCACGCGCGTGTGGGGACAGTCGTCTCCAGGGTTTAATGTTCCGTAGTCTCTTTTCTTACCGTCTTGTTCATTATTGTAAAAGAAGCCGCCAAAAATTAAAAATTAAAAATCAATGTCGTGTGGTATCATTCATTCAAAGAATTAATATTGTTAGTAATTGCGCGTTTCTCTCGTTTGTTATTTCTTTCTAATAACATTTCTTTAAAAAAGGTCTACTAGGAAATACATGTACGATTCTTATATCTAAGAATGACGTACAGATTTTTGGCCTCTAGACAATGTTTTCGTGTATGTATTATAAATAAATAATAAAAACACGTTCGTGGTGGGGTGTACTTCAAAACTCCCGTTAACTACGCAACTTCCTGTTAACATTGTTGTAAAAGTTAGGATTCAGATAAGGAAGGATTGCACGCCGTTCTTCATTCCGTTGTTTAAGATGCATCCGGTGTTGGTGAATAACGGGAAAATGGAAAATCATCTGTGTATTTAACTGGAGTTAAAAATTAGCTACTGTCGGGATATATAACTTACGACATCCCTCGCGAAGAAATTATATTTGGGAACACGTTTTATTCATGCAAGGTTTCCTTTTTCCTCACTCTCAGTCCTCAATCTGTGAATCAGACGTGCACCGACTGCAACCCGCGATTAACTGTGTCTAAGTCGTTTACCTACCTCCCCAAAAAGGCATAGCCCGACTGCATCCCTTCCCGTTGTCTTCCTTAATGTAAGGATTGATTTCTACGTTTGCCGTAGTCGGCTTAGTATTATATTGATGAGTTTTATTTGATCCACCCATGACTGTTTTCAAGAAACATTTACATTTTCTTGTAAATCACTGCCAACGTTGAAAACCTCACTTGAAAGTTTGTGGAAACAAAACTTGAAACTTCCTATCACGAGCCTCCTCTTGCCCTGCTGTCTGCCGGATGAATAAAACAGGATGGTGTCGGGGTATGCCTTTTCAGGTTACGAAAAGTGAAAGAAGATTAACTGAGAAGCGCGGGTGAAGGAAAACTAATCTGGGGATGCAGCCGGGCGATTCCTTGTCAAGCGAGTGCGGGCGGGGTGGGGGTGGGGGTGGGGAGAAAGGGTGCAGCGCGTCAAAGGCGACGTAGGCAGTGACACTTCTAACGGTCACCGCAGCATCTGCGCTAGCAGTTACTCTAAGGCTCATCTGGGGAGCCGAATGGAAATTACACCAATGATATTCCATTAATATTAAACAAGTATTTTTTTACTTTGTCCCTTGAATACCAAGATTTTTATTAGAACTCGAAGTCAACGTGAAAAACTTGGATGAACCCAGAAATACATGTTATAAAATCTACCATTTTTAATTACAATATTGAACCTCATCAGCGAGTCAGGCTCTTGCTATCACAATTACTGTATTTCTTAGCCTTCATTGCACTATGTGTTAGACTTCATGATTGTGTCATATCATTTCTGAAGGGAATTTACGAGTACTCAATGTTTACAGCACCAATTCTTCTGATTTTTGTATGAATTACTAGCAGTCTCTTTTTCTGACATTTGCATTTATTGACTCGTTAGTTTAGTGCCGATTTTGGAATAGCTTAAAGTTTAGAATTAGGAATTTATAACTTTTTCACAGGGAATTAAAATTAAGTTAAATAATTTACTTACTATTATTATTACAGTTATTATAAGCAATGATATCACGAAACAATTGTTTCTGAATTCCTAAAATTTTGTATGAAAGTGAATCCAGGTTAATAAACAATGGTTACGTGCACACCCCTTCCTTCGCTTAAATAAAATAATTACAAACTTTTCAGCAAGCAAGGACGCAGAACGATTTGTAGAATAGAAAATGAACACATAAAAATTAGTGAAGATCGAACATGGCACGTACTTTCTCATAGATGTTATCAGAATACGTACAACACGAATTATCTGGCAGAGGTACATAGTCATAAACAGTTGACTTCTGATTCTACCGTGAAATGGAGATGGTTACAAATTAGTGCAGATTAACAGATTCCGAAAGTACCGTTCGTCCAGGGTATTTGAAGCGAAGTGGAAGAGGCTCAGATGAGACTGAATCTCTGTAGTTAAGGTGAGAAAGCAATTATTACATCCCACGAGAAATTGTGGATGCTGATTTACAGGTGATTTAAAGCGTTCTGAAGCTTTCTTCCCGTTAACTAGCATTGGCGTGATCCTGGTGGTTCGCCTTTATCCCGCTGACGGTCATTGTTTCCTCGTCCGCTGGGAACGGTCGTCGGTGGAGGAGCGCGCGGGCGGGGGCGGAGGCCGTGAAAATGAAGCGGCTGGGGAAGGGGCGAAGTCAGGAATAGAGCCCAGGCAAAGGGGGGCAAAGGATGGAGCGGGAGCAGGACGGGGGTGAGAGTGGAAGAGCGAAGCGGAGGCGGGAAGCGGAGGCGGGAAGCGGAGGCGGGAAGCGGAGGCGGGAAGCGGAGGCGGGAAGCGGAGGCGGGATAGTGGACAAGGGGGGTAACGGAGGTGGGAGCGGAGGCCGTGAGGAGAATACTACAGACGAAGACGGAGCGAAATAAGGAATAAATTCCAGACGGGCGTAAAGAATGGAACGAGAGCAGGGATGAGGGTGAGAGAACGTAGGTGAGATAGCGAGAGTGCGCGAGAGCAGAGGCTTTAGAAAAAGCGTAACATTTTATGCAGTATCCTAGAATTTTATAATTTCTGCGCAATTAATCGTAAAACTTCCTTTTTATATAGTGTTCTCTAAATTCCTTATTATTGATTTTATTATCTATGGAGGTATAAAAATTTGAATTTTCTCTTAACTCTCTCAATAAAAGTAACGTTATCACTGTAATTTCAAATTATGCAAGATTTATTCATGAGCAGAGTTCCGTTGTTTAAAACAAAACCTAAGATCGAATTTAACTATCAGAATACGAGGCATTTACGTCTTTTTTATGTTATTTGAAGTTCTTCATCACGTTTTAACGGGATGAAATAAGTATGAATTATTAATATAATAATATTTCATTTAATGAAAAAATGTGTTAACAATAGATTTCTTTTCTAAAAATATAATCAATTCACACAGATCTGCTAAAAAGAAAATGATATTAATACCATGCTGATAAATTTACCATAACTTCTACCTACCACATAACATTCTCTATTAAAGGAGATTCTTAATTTTTAAAAACAAACTAATGAGTGTTAAAATGTGGGGCATGCATTAAATATAGCAATGATTAAAAATAATCTCAAAATAAGTAAACATTATTCGTGTTTCCTTGATAATTTAGTTATTTTACTATACTGTAACAATTTCGTGTCACTCCATTTCATCAATGCTTCAACCTGAGAGAACAGCCTTTCTCGTGTGCAGATGCGCAGATTCGTGATCTTCCCGTGTGAAGTTTGTGGTCAGCTAAATTGCCGTGTGGAAAGGTTGAAAGCACTCCCTTGTTCCAGCTGTCATTATTCCTGACGCCACTTAATTCATTTGCATTGTCATCCTTATCAGCGACAAAAGGGTTGCGAAACGACTGCTTCCATCTTCTCATTCTCTATCATTAAATACAGTAATAAATATAGCTTCTGAAACGTACTTATTGTAACGCGTCGCCAGGTAAAACAGTTATGCTGAAAGAGAAGCTCACTTCCGTGATTGGATTCTTATTTTCTGAAAATTAGTTCGCTGAAGGGAGCCATCTTGTTCGCTTGGCCCCGTAGTAGATGACTCCCACGATATTGATGATATACATTTCCTCAACTTTCATTGACAAGTGTTTCTAATTTAGGTCAACAAAATCCGAAGGTTTTGAACCCTAAGACATCAGCGCGTGTTTGTGATCATTAGGGCTGTGATTTTTACGCATTTCTATTTTGTTTCTGTTAACTCAAACATCCCGTTTCAACAAATTGTATACATTTGAGGCATTTACATTCAATTTTAAGCTATTTTTATTTCGAATATATCAACATAAGTGCTTATTTTTGCACATTTGGGCCATATTGGCAATTTTTTGTTGGATATTCACCTCTCATGCGCGAAAAGAAGCGAAAAGAAGTTACAGTTCCGTCAGCGTGTAAGCGGCCCTGGCAGTTCCCGCGCCACTTGCTATGGTACGTCATGTGACCTGCTCAGAAGCAATGGGCTTCCGAGGATTTGTTTACGTACGTACTATAGCCACGGATCAGCGTTGCCGCTTGCCTGACTCGTACGAAGTCCCTCGCGAAGCACGCTCAGACCTGTCATCAGCACTATCAATTGAAATGAAACGTGCATCCGCCGAGCCCCTATACGTGCCCACACACGGCGCATATGTGGAATGGTGTTAAAGAGTCAGAACTGCGAACTTGTCCTAAATTGAGAGGAAGTTATATTTTTGTTGCAATACTTATATTTTTATTTTGTGAAATGTACGTTAATTGCATCTCCCATTATTTTCCTGAGAAATGAGTATTCTTCAAAATTAAGCCCTTGACTTAAAGCTTGTCGCTTATAACTATTAATGTGATTTCTGTATTTTTCCTTGCTGTAAACATCTTTTTCACATTAAACTTTTTATTTATTTTTACACTTACACATTACATTACACTATTTCGAATATTTTTCATTTTTCAGTGCATATATTACTAAATATATTTACATATATACGCGCATATTTCTCTGTTTTTAATGCATATAAATCACAACCGTAGTTATAATGTTCTTTCAACTATTCTAGTGGAATAATCTTCGTCTGACTTAGCAGGTGCCAAAATTCAGTATTTTTCAGAAATTTTACCTCTCAATTCTGTGTGCATATTTTGATTCCAGACATGGCAGAGAGAAACATCAACAAAGTACTGAATACTGAATTCATCCACAAGACAATTTCTTTGTTCTGTTGAATTTGAACTTGAACTTTTACTTTTGAGATTGATTTTTAGAGATACTTGTAATGAAATAAAAAACAAGCATATCTACTTGGTTCGATACTTAAAATTATTTCTGATATTTCAACTTAAAATAAGAATACATTTATGCATTTCGTCAATTTCCAAGCGTGCTTTGTGATCGTGGTGTCGTTAACTATTATTATCTACAGAGGAAGCTTGAATAATTTTTTTGAGCTTTAGAATGTTTTTATTATTATCATTTTATATTTCTGTCTATTTCATGTTCGTATTATTTTTAATTGTTGTAATTAAATGATAAAAAAATTAAATTACGCCATTGAAAACCATACGCCAAACAAAAACATCATTAATTTACTTTGGGAAAAAACAGGGATGTGATGTGTTTCCCTTACAGTTCCCACAGCGGAATTCTTGTGTCTTTCTCCGCGGCGGCGCTGACTTATTGCTGTGTTTGTATCGTTTAACATGGAACGATGCGATTGCGCTGAAAAATTGTTCGTTGATGAAGACGCGCGTGCTGTGTTCGCGTGGGAGTCGTCGCACGACGCGCATCTAGAGAGCCTAATTGGCTTCCTGTGCGAGGACGGGCTATCGGCGGGCCATTCTGCGGATCTGCGGTCCATTCTACCAAATTCTCTCTGGTTGTGTGGCTATCAGATGCTTGTGTGTGATACCGTTTTGTTACAGGGCCGCTTTAAATTGAGTGATTTCTTTCATATCTGTTCAGTGCAGTTGTTACGCGTGTGAACACACAGTGTTACTTTTTTTTTAAACTTTAATATTTGACTAACTGGGTGCCGACCTGGATGGACGAGATTTAGCGGTTCGGTCCAAAGTGTCGCGGGTTCGAGTCCCGCCTTGGGTATGGTCGTTTGTCCCTTGTCTCTCATGTATGAGTTGCCGCGGAGGGCCGCGCGTTCTCCTGACCCCAGATTATAAGAGCCGGCAAGTGTGTTGGTGTTTAGTGTATGGTCGAATACACATAAAGGGTAACTGGCTGTTGGCTAGATAAACGCCCTAGACAAACGATTTGACTAAAATTAGATTAGAGATAACTCGAGTAAGTATTCATTATTTCGGGCGCGCTAATTACTTCGGTCATTAGTCCCGTGAGTGCGGTGCATGTAATAGCCGGTAGGTGGCGGTCTTTCTCTCCGGCTAGAACGCGGTATCCGGCGCCGACCTACATGTCGACCTGTGGGTTTTTCTCGCATCCAGATATCTACTCTTCTACGAGCAGGGAAAAACCCTAAGCTCCTAACATGTGTGTAGTGTAAGTGTATGTAAGTAGGAGAAGAGGAGGACACAAAGATGAGGAAAAGAAGATCGCGCGCGGTTCGTGGTGCGATTATTATGGCGGCATTCTTCTGGTATTAATCGGAGAAACTGCGGAAAACTGCAGTCGGATCAGCCGACCGTAAGAATATTTCTCCAGTCAATGCCTGAAGGCGACGAGCTATATAATTAGTGTCGCTTCTTTTTAGTACTGGCGGCAATTTCTCTAAAATCGCCCTGTATTTAATATTTTCCAACCAACCACGACAATCACTTAATTTTTGTTATATATGTATTTATTAAGAATTGTTTAAATAATGGTTATTATTTCTAGCGCCATTCTTGAAATACATACTTGTTTTTTTTCTGAAATTCCTCTCCCCTATTATAGGACCTGGTAAAAATTAAATATAGTTGTCATTGCACTTCAGGAGTATGAAGTGTATGCTTCACAAACGAAACTGAAAGTACTTTCATTGTTTTATTGAGGATTTATCACCTGATCGACTTCCGGAAAAATAAAAGTCTGAACACGGAACTTATCTCTGTACGCGTGAAACAGTAGTTGCTTTTTTAATTCCCTCATGCAAACTTTAGTGGAGTAGACAAAAGCCTCCTCATGTTTCACAGAGCGGAACGGAAGATTAGTGGTACGAGTTAGGCGTAATACATAAGTGTCTTCGTAGCACATATTTCATATGAAAGAATGAGTGATGATTTACAACGTTCTTATCGATTCATCGTATCATTTCTTTCCTCGGTTTACAGAATGGCGTAGATGCGTAAACCAATTAATGCGAGAGCTCCCCAAACCAAATTGAAAATTATTATTCAAAACAGTGAAATAATTATGAGTCGTCATTGCCAACAATATTGTTTATTATAATAGCAGCTTTCGATGGCTTAGCCATCATCATCAGTTGTGTAAATGTAAATGCCAACGAAAACTCACCACAATTCCAATATCCAAAACAGTGTGGGATCGTTAAACAATGAAAATACACAATGAAGTGTTAACCATTTTCAACCAACGACCCCTACGTGTAATGTTCGTAATGATTTATCAGACCGTTTATTGCATTATCTGGTCAGTTTTTTGATGTAATTTAAGGTAATAAACAATTGAGCTTGTATATTTTTATATTTTATTGTGGTTTTTCATTTAAAATTAAAACGTAATGGCTAATATTAAAAATTAACGAGCAAAATTTGGAAAGAACGATACAATTTTTGAATATCAAAGTTACCGGATATGGAAAAGTGGTCGTAATATTTCAAATCTCCTCGTTAAGACGCTCTTTTCAGAGGCTTTGCGTTGAAACTTTTTGCGTCTCAGAGCTTCATTTCGCAATTTTATGACGTTCAGTTGCATCTTTGAAAATCCGCGAGAACCTAATAACTTTCCGTGAGCCACCAAGTTGTAATTAACTCTAATTTTCTCTTCTCAGCTTTACTAAGATGCAATCTTCTTAGCTTATTTTTGTTTCAATACATTATTTTAACGTCGAGTTTTTACGATTCAACTGAACAAATTACAAGAATCGTACATGGACAGCTGATTAAGCAATGATATTCAACAAGTTCCACGATCTTACCTGCACTAAAACAAGTGAATACGCATGTAATATTACGAAATACCACTAGTCTCGACTATATCTCGGTAAAACAAGCAAGAGGGTGAAACGCTATTTGCCAAAGCTGTTAGGCTTCTGAAGGTGTTCGTTAGTAACGCTTATACAACGTTGCTATCTGTTATCTTATTATTTACATACCTGCAACAAGGCAGAGAAAGTGGATTCTTGTAACCCAATCTAGATGCATATTCTCGGTCGTTTCTCGTGCATGAGACATGCTCTTGTACGCGGAACTGAAGCCTGCGAGTGCCTTAATAGTCTGCCGCTCTGTGTTGCTCTTTGGACCACCGCTGTATGGACAAATCCTCTCGTCTCTTCGAATGGACCGATTTCTGTTGAGAGGTGTGAATAAGGGATAGACGAAAGAGCCAGATCTATTCCAGGGATTTTCTTCCTTTGCCTCATTCATTTTCTCTAAGGGAGAATACGTTGCTTGTAAATTTACATCGTAATTGTCAGCCATCTTGATTCGTGATAGTAAGTGAAAACAGAATTACGATAACAAAAATATTATCTTCTCTGCTTAATATATTCTTAAACTCATTTATCATAGTTTGTTTTCATCATAATTCTCATCTTTTGTTATTATCATTCTTATTTCTAGAGAGTTCACAAAACTAATATATATATATATATATATATATATATA
>BOPP01000091.1:3962108-3979556 GCA_017312745.1 Gryllus bimaculatus
GCCTCTGCTCTCGACGCCTCTGCTCCGGACCGCCTCTGCTCTCGACGCCTCTGCTTCTCGACGCCTCTGCTCTCGACGCCTCTGCTCTCGACGGCCTCCTGCTCTCGACGCCTCTGCTCCCGACCCGCCTCTCGCCTCTGCTCTCGACGCCTCTGCTCTCGACGCCTCTGCCCTCGACGCCTCTGCTCTCGACGCTTCGGCGCTCGACACTCCCACTCTCGATGTCTCCGCTCTACTGTCGACGCAGCTCCCCTCGACGTACCAGATCTCGGCGTATGCATCTCGTCACCCCGACTTTCGACTTCCATACTCGCAGTGTACTCTCTCCTGATGCGCCTCTGTGTCGTCGCCCCAGATGTTAACGCCCCTGCTCTGGACGCCTCCACTCTTTACGCCCCCACTGTTGCTCTTCCCCCATTGTTGCTCCCCACTGTTCACCGCGCTCTCGACGCCTCCACTCTCGTCGCACCGCTCTCGATGCACCCGCTCTAGGTGTCCCTGCTCTAGATGCTCCCGCTGTCGACGTCTCCCTATGTCGTTAACCCCGCTGTCGACGCACCCGCTGTCGACACACTCCCGATGCCCCCGTTCTAGACGCTCTCGACTCGTCTGCTATAACAGCTGAATAGTGCTTTCAGCGCTTTTCCGCTCTTACGTACAACCTATTACGATCTTATGTGCACGCAATATGCATCTTTTAAGAAAACGCCCGTTCGTATGGATTCATAAAACTGTTTTTAAAAAGAAATGTCTGATAAAATAAACAGAACACTTAGAAAGCAGCAAATATTTATAGTTTTACAATATTTGTTAAATTTGTAAAGTGAATAAAAATCTGTATAAAAAATAACTGTACCATTTTCACTGCGCTAGTTTCTTGCACTATACAAAAGAATGTTGTCATTTTCGAGTTTTAAACATATTGAGTTACGAACTGTTGATTAATATATCATGAAAATGAAATAAATTTAAAAAATGACTGGGGTTGTTGGGGATAAACTGCATCGTTGATAACATAAAATTTAAATTCAAATTCTCTTTTACGCTACTCTGCTAATGTCTCATGCTCCACAAGCAATAGTGTTTTGATTATGATGTTTATATCAAACTGTTTTCATTAAATGGAATTTCACTACAATGTGTTGCCTTTTTCCATTTTTCCGCATATTCTTTAATTTTTCCAGCAACAAATTGTTACGCAACTCGCAGTCCGCTTTGAAATGGCAACCCACGTCCACGTCGACCGAAGGCTGAGAGAGGCAGTGCGACTGCAAGCGGCAGTGCCGGCATCGGGGTTCGATCGCCGCAATTGGATTAGGGCGCGCGCGACCGCAGCGCCGCTGTCCGCGCGTCCGCGGTTCCCTCCCTCGCGCCACCCCCCCCCTTCCCATCTCCCCCCTCCCGCGTGCGGTCGCCTGCAGGAATTCGCCTTTTTACGCCGCCAGCGCGCTGCTGTGGCGCTGCACGAGTGGGCGAGGTGGCGACGGAACGACGCCAGAGGCAGAATCTCTTCGCCTTCCTCCCTCTTCTTTTGAGCGATGGTTTCGGCTGCGTCTTCGTATTCGCGCTCGTCTTCTTTGTCTTCTTATATTTTTTTTTCAATTTCATCTTCCTCGTTTCTTTTTCTTCGTGTTCTTCTTCGTATTCTCTTTATTTCTCTTCTTATTATTCTGCTTCTCTTTTTTCTTATTGCCCTTTGTTTTCCTAATCTTCTATTTCATCTTCTTTTTGTTTTCATTCCTCTTCTCTTTCTTTTTATCCTTATTCTACTTATTTTCCTCCTTCTTTTTCTCTTTTTTCTTCTTCTTCTTCTTCTTCCCTTTTTCCCCTCCTCATCTGCCTCCTTCATTTTCTCCTCCTTCGCTTTTTCAATCTTCTTCATCCCCTTTCCTGTTCCTTCATTCGCCTCATGTTTCTCTCTGCCCTTTTCCTTCTTCTTCTTCCTGTTCTAGGTTTGTCCCCCTGAGAGATATTCGCAACTATGTCCCAAACAACTGAACTTGGCTATCCGGAGTTACTCGAAACATCGAAGAGATGGTTATGGGTAGAAATTGGTTTGCTTTTACCTTCCATGGCCCACCCCCTGGAAGGAGTGCTTGCTGTACGCGGGATTTGAACCCTC
Organism: Gryllus bimaculatus; assembly: GCA_017312745.1. NCBI lineage: Eukaryota > Metazoa > Arthropoda > Insecta > Orthoptera > Gryllidae > Gryllus > Gryllus bimaculatus. Next base: position 3,964,231 of record BOPP01000091.1, read on the forward strand.
AAGCGTAGCGCAGAGCTGTTGCCTGCACCACTTTTGTTGACAGTTCCGTGTTAGTTTCTTAAAATATATTATTTATTTTTCATGATTGTAATGGCTACACTAGGGTTTTCATTTATTGTTGTTTAATTGAATGTACTCACAGCCAGATGAAAAAAAGGTCCATGTTAAAGGAGACACCATGTGTCTACGTTCTCACAAAAAGTTAAAATGTGATGATTTCCGCTTTAAATTGTGTTCAATTTAGGAAAAGGCTCCAAATTTTACGAAGCGGCCAGTACCTTCTTCTGTTGCCGATCTCTCCTCCCCATTTTTCTCATCCCTTTCTGCCTGAATTCTCTATTCTCTGTGATTTTGTGACAGTGCGCGGTTTTAAAACAACAAGCACTTCCTTGGTCTAAGTATATCTGCTCCTCCACCTGAACACATAGTAGGGCGAAAATTGACTACTACATTACAAAAATAAATGATGCAAGCATGAACATATGTATTGGATTTATTTGGTTAAAAATGTAATTAGTTAATTCGAAATAACATTTTACAATATAAAACAGTCGTCCATACTTCTTAACGTTAAGTACCATCTTCAGCGGCGAGAAAACGTTCGTGTAACATAACGTCGATGAGTCAGTGAAACTTACAAGTGATATCAGTCGGTTGATCGCCGCGCGAGATGAGTGAAAGAAGGAAGATGAGTGTGTGGGTGAAGATGAATGAGAGAGCATTGAGCAAGGGGCGTACAATTATGAAACAGTTGATCTGCTGATGAAGAGTTGAGCATTAAATAGTAAAATACGATGTCTATACTAGAATGTGTATCATTAAAAAATAGCAGCTTTCGAAGTTAAGCTTTCATTTCTAGTTGAATTCTGGTTCCTAGACGTTCTGATGTTGGGCTAATATATCTTTATTTTTTAAGTTTTGGAATAGGAACAGCTATAACAAAGATGTCCGGCATTATTAGTACAAGTAGCCAAAAGCACAAGACGGCTTTATTACGCATTGTGCAACGAAATCGACTAGGGTGAGGTTGTTCATTAATCGCCAGAAGATCCAAAAATCTTCGTAATAGAAATAACACTGTCGTTTAAAGCCGATGTTGCGCCTGTATAAAGATGTGAGAACAACAAAGTTCCCGTTGCGCTGAGGCAGATGGAGGTGGTCCCAAGGTGGTGGCTATGGTTCCGTTCTTTTTTCCAGACGTTGCCCTATACGGGACGTGTTCGTGTTATTTATTTTGGATCTGCGGTTGCGCGGCGCGCAAGAAAACTAGAGGTTATTTTTGCATTCTTTGGCCCGTGAGCCTTATGCATGGGAACGGTACCGGCAGACGGAGCTGCGTTCATACAGCGCCTGAACAGGTGCGGTTGCGACGGGTGGAGGGAAGATGGTGATTGCGGTTTTCAACTTACAGGCTGACAATGGAATTACCCGTAGCTAATGGGATCATAAAAATCCATTTATTTCAATGTGTCATTCTTGTGTGAGATGTGAGAAACCAAAAAAGATGCGTTATAAATAAATATGATCATAATTTATCAATGAATACCAGTATGAAATAAAATGTAATTTGAAATTCAGTACGAGTCTGTCGTATTCCAGTGCTTATTATTTGTTTCGTTAATATTAGGAGCGGATATCTCTCTTGTTAATTTGTTTATTGCAGTGTAATATAAAAACGTTTATAACAAAAATACTATATTGATTAGGATGTTCCATGTTTAAAAAAAATAAAATTGCATTGAATCTTTCTGACGGTTTGTATCGATTTGATAATAAAAGCATCTGTTTTGAAAAGTAATTCTTTTCAAATACAAAACAAGGAAGTATTTAAAAAGTGTTTTCATTTTTTTTGGGGGGGGGGTACTACAATGCAAATATTAGTGTACAAAACACGTTTTTTGATTCGCTTTCTTAAATCTACTTACAATTTCTTTACAAAAACCTTACTTACTATTAGGATGGAATGGTAATCTTCTATCTACCTTTACATGTTAACTCTGTTTTGGATCGAGATTTCAGAGTGGTTTAGGAAAATGAGGGATAGTAATTTGTTCTTAATTCGGATCTGCGGACTATGGGTTGGGATTTAGTAAAGACTTGAGAACGTTAAGTTGTCTAAGCTTGGAAAGTTTTGTAAGAAGTGGGTGAGTAAAAAGAGTAATGTAGTCGGTTAAAGGTCCTAAGTTAAAGTTGTTGTAATGAGCATTCGAAATGAACTTCGTTTGTGGTGTTGCAGAGAAAATTATTTTGGATTATTTCCAATTTTTTGGAATTCAAATTGGAAGCTCTTATCCATACTGGGTATGCATCTAATAGTAGTTTTCTTGTGAAACATTTATAAAATAGTAAAGCGATATTGAACGTCAATTAAGATGATCTGTTGATTATTGGTTTAATTTTGGGTAGTTGTAATTTTTTGCTTGTATATCTTCATTATTTATGCTCATTTGAGATGGGTAGCCAAGTAACAGTCCAGGTATTTCATGTGTTTATTGTACGGGAGTCATTGCACAGGAGCTTGGTTCAATGTTAACGGGGTGGGGGTGTAAGATCGTAAGGAAAATGTTTTGACTGTCTTTGTTGCGTGGGATTTAATTTTGTTTTGGGCTTACCAGCTATCGATTCAGTTTATGTATATCTGAAAATTGATTTTTATATGAACTTGATAAATATATAGGATTTTATATTATGTTTTGGAAGGTCGGATATGTACAAGTTGTATCGCACGGGGGATAATGGAGAGCCTTGAGAAAAGCCTGCCTTTATTGCTGTCGAATTAGAATGAGGGTCATCAGTAGTAACGGCAAAATTTCTATTGTTGAGCTAGAAAGGATTTGCGTAAGATAGTGTGGAGTGCACAAATATTTAATTTTATAGTTTAAGGCATGGAGCTATTAACAACACCTAATAAACCAATAGTTCAAAACATTAGTTAGAACACCGATCCTTCGAACAGATTCTTAGCGTTGAAATATCTGTGAAATATCAAAGTCTACTATTTGGATGTTTCGCAGTAAAAATTATAAGACATATTGCGATCATTAAGTATGAGTGTGTTTGAAGGCTGAAAGAATGCCCACTGAAAATTCTTTAGAGCGTCCGCATCTTTTATTACACTTGCATACTGCGTTGTAGCTGGTCTGCCGTATTTTATTCTTTGAATTTATTACTCGTTCATCCTCTCATTACCGGCAGCTAATGCGTCTGGTAGTCGAGACCACGCCTCACTCAAACGTTCAGCGCGTATGATAACAATGCACAATAACAATTACAACGCTTACAGCACAACAGTTGGAGTCTGGCGTTGAATCCAGGCGTTCATTATACAATCGAGCGAAGAATCTCTAGAACAAAAATATTAATATTTTTATGGTAATGGGTCCATATACTTTATGCCGTGTGTAGCTCCAGAGCGCTCCTTCTTGCTTCAGAACTGCGTCCGCATTCTTCTTTCTTCGAGTCTTATGCTAATGGATTCAGTGCCTTTCGGCAGTTATGTAAGCTCCTTGTATTCGGGCCTTCAGTGACAGCATTTGCGTTATGAACTCACAGTGCACCCGATGCTGCTTGATGTGACGATACCCTGCACTGGCCACTTTACTCACAGGTTTATGTCTATTGAATTGTCGTTCACTCACGTATTTCTATACGTTTATTCAGGTTGCGATTCATCCTTTCTAAATTCCAATGGAGCATAGTAACTTTACATTATTCAAAATACTATTCCTAATGAATATATTCAACAGAACGACTGAGCACTTAAAAAAACACAAATTACCATGCTGTAGTAAGTCAGAAATGTAGGTATTGTCTATTCTATAATGCATAATGCATATCTAGAAACGAACAGATGAGTCCATATACGAAACTTATTTGATTTTTTACACTACATTTTCTTAACAGGTCCATCAAATGACGTGACTTTCATTTTATACATTACGATTTACCGATGTTCACTGTGTGATGCCAATATACACTGTTAGGAACTACATGAATGTTTTTATATATTGTTATTCTAAGACTTAGGTATCCTTAAAAATGTGTTGTTGAATATAATAATAATATGGCTTCATTAATATGATTTTCACTCCAAACATTTCTGTTATGTTGAAATAGATAACTTTACATTTGATATTACTTGCATAATTTCTACTGGTTTGTATTACAACCTTGTTATGTGTATATTTATGTGTTATTATTTGATGTTTATTATGTTATTTAAAATGATCTCAGCTCGTTTATGAACTGGTTTATAGAAATTCAAGAGACTGCAAAAATGGATTCAAGGAATTGGATTTGATGATACGTTTTTAAAAAAGTTAGCTCAAAATGGTTTTTGTTATTACTGTTAAAATTAATGCAATTTTCCTTCAAAATCTTACTTCCTTTCGTAGTTTAGTATATAAAGAACAAATTGTATCCGTTTAGTATTTAACAATTGTTCCGTAAAGTTTATGCCGTTACAATATCGAAATCAGCCCGTTTTGTAAACATAGTCGTGAGCACATTGGAGTCCAGGGGATCATGGCTTCCCTGTAAATTTGAAAGAGGCTTCAACGTCCTGCGTGATAAAACATTTTATTTTCGTAAAGAGATCATTTTTTTAATTTTCCCCCTTTTTAAAGCTGATAATAATTTGGGAAACGGATGCTTGACATTTTTGGAAGGGGTTCTGCAAGCCATGGAAACTCCGCAAATAGTTCAACATACGACATACATAGTTCAACATTAATTTCGTAAAATCAGTTGTATTTATTAATTCTACAAATAAAACTATAATTTAATTCCCCTTGCTGTTTGTTTTATTTATTAACTAATAAAATGTCATACTTTAATAAAACAAATTAAGCAAAATGCGGGCCAAAAGGGACCCAGAAATGTAGTTGGTCCCCCAGTCATTTTAAGCTGCGCACTCATATGTTTGAAATGTTAATTATTTATTTAATATTTTAATTATATATTTTATTTATTTGAATAATGTATTTAATCTCGCATATTTTAAAGTATTCGTAGTTTATAACAGGAATAGGAATAAGTTATAAATTATGTTAAAATTAATTAAAGAAGAATTTCAAATAAAATATAATTAGTGCCAACGTGTAGAGGAAAATTATTTTAATGATCTATTTATACAATTTCATATTTACGTAGGAAATTGAATACTTTGCTTGTCATTGTCGAAACGTTAGAAATAAATATTTCTGAATCATTGACAAAGTAATTTCACGATATTATAAGGTCATTTGATGTTATGTCTCTAGTCGTCATTATATGACCTTCTCAGTAATGTTTATAAACAATGAAATTACGTACTGACAACTCATTCTTTTCCGAGAAGATTTGTGAGCCTGACCAGCAAAGCGTACATTTTAACTACATGCAACTGAACTCGAAGAGAAATCACAGAAATTTGGCACGACATTTTACATCACGGGTAATGTACTTTCAAGAATGAAAGAGTTTCTGAAAGTGTGATCTTTCATTCACCACAGTAAAGAGAAATAAAACACGTAGATGCTACAAAGCAAGGAAAAGTATTTCGTTGTCGAATGTGCATCTCGGTTGTTTTTAAACCCAACAACTTAAGTGTTTGATTCAAAAGCAAATCACTTCTTTATATTTAAAATATTTAACAAAAATCGAGTATATTTTCAGGCGTAAATTTGGAACCGAGATTTTACAGTAGTTTGCTATTCACATGATAATGCTATTGCCCGTGAATTATGTCATTCAAACTATGTGACTATTAAGGGGTGTAGGTTGATTAATTTACTTTCGGTCGATCCGTCCCAACTGTTGTTTTAATAATTTATAGTTATTTATAACTTTAATAGTTTTTGTATTTCTCTTGTCTCATGCTTATAATATTTTGCTTGTTTAAAGTCTCTAATAATGGTTGTATCGCTAGCTGTTTCTGAAAGGAACGGGAAATAACTTAAAAGATATGTTATATAATTTTTAATTTTATTGTTTAATCCTACTCTTGAACATACAATTGAAATTACAAACTTTCATAACATTACTATCCACATTCGGGATCTTCCCAAAACGTAAAAGTTGAAATAATTTATCGTAAAACATTTGTTTTAAACAACAATTTGAAACATTTTTCAATAATGCGATGTAACATTGGATATAATATATCTATTTATGAACTTGTTGCTTCAGGGTCGTTATAATGAACTAATGAAATCTCTAAGGTTCCATTTAAAAATCGAAGTTTTGTCAAAATCTCTGCAAAAAATACTATATATTAATATTATAAAGGTTTTCATAAACCCCTAACATACATTCATTCGAGTAAAATTCGCATATTAATATCTACAACGGTTCAGGAGGTACTTGAAGGGATTATCGTAGGTGAGACATCCGATATATTGAGTCTTTTGTAATTCTCCGTGCTTTCAACGCAATGTTTACTTTCCTGCCTTATTAATTTGTTTTTAATTTAATACAGAATAAAACAATAATACTTCACGTCGTTTTGTACAACTGTTTGATTTTTTTTCAAACAATAATAATGTGTTTCTTGCGTCAAGAAGGGATATAGGTATTATTCGTGTTTAGATTTTGTTTTTGAAGCAAACCGAAACCTTGTTGTAAGTCTTCGGCTTCGTCACAATGAATGTATGTTTTTCCTGCGCCCGCCTGCATTGGGAGATTTGCGGGCCCGAGCATTACGCCACAGGATTCTCTCTCCACATTCACTACAATCACTACAATCAAGTTCTTACTAGCGACCTCGCCATAATTACTGCCAAAACGTCCATCCTCATGATCACTATCATGTGCCCGTCGTTTCTGAAACTTGTTCGTGTTTTAAGAGTCAGTTTTAGGCACCAAAATTGTAGATTTTAGATTTAGAATTATTTAATTGGGCATAACCCGGTGGCAGTTCCCTATCAGGTGAAGAAAATTATACTTAAATTATAAACTAAATTGTGGTACGCAACAATAAAATGGAAGCAGTAATAACCGACAATAATTTCAGGGTAGCCATTTAGCTAATTCAGTCGGAAATTTCAGTTGATCACGTTCACAACATTTGACTGCATTACAATGCACAATATCACAATGTCTAGCATTGGACAGTACTACAATATTTATGAATGCACTTCTTTTAATTGCTGACTTACTAATTTATTTCTAAAACAACGGACATTTGAAGGAAATACTTTGAAAGTTACTGCAAGTATACTGTTCTAATCTCTAATTGCCGAAATGACTAAGTTTTTCCGGCCTAAGCTGAATTTCCTACAAAGCCGGTAGACCTACGTACAATTTCAAAAGAGAACGTAGCATCTGTTCTTGTTTCTAGATATTCCCACGTCTCCTTGAAGGCGGCTCACGCTATTCGGAGAGTAGCGTGCGACCGCTTGCCGAATGCCGAGTAGTGTGAATGGATTGCTTGCTATTTGCCGAACGACGGCTATTCGGTGCTCGCCCTACCCACCGCATGCCGGTCTTTTGCGCACGTCAAAGGAAGCGCACATTCGCCGAGCACATCAGCTGCTCGCGATTGGGCAAGTTGTCGCTCGCTTCTCACCGAATACCGAATGTGTGGAGTATTTACGTGCTTTTGCTAGCTATATAAGAAAACTTTTGTCGCTTTTAGAGCAAAGAAAGCGAACATTCGCCGAGCACATCGCTATTGGGCGAGCCGCCGCTCGCTTCTCACCGAATACCGAATGTGTGGAGCATTTACGTACTTTTGCTGGCTCTGTAAGCACACTTTTGTCGCTGTTAGAGCCGAGAAGTCCCGTGTCTATACATCACCCCGTTTCCCCCGCGCGAGCGTGGCCGGTACTCCGGCGTTGCCGCGCCGCGTGATTTGTAGGCCCGGCGGCGCGTCCCTGCGGTACGCCGGGCTCCCCCAAAGGGCTGCGACGATGAGGAGGAGCAGAGGGGGGACGGAGGCTGCGCAGAGGAGGGGGCGCGGCCGACGCGGGTTCGCGGGCGACGAGTTTGTAATCCGGCCGCACGGGACGAGAGGTCGCCCTGGCCGCTTTGTGTACTCCGTGTCCCGACGAATTAGGGGCGATCATCTTGATGAGATAGTTGGCGTACGCTTCGTCTGTTTGGGAAGAGAAATTATCGAGGATTATGCCCTTGTAACACGTTTGAATAGAATAATTTTTCCCCTTCGCAAAATGAGTGTCGGATGAAATAAATCCGCATTACAATCCAGAGTTAGGGAGATTGGTTACAAGGTCGCGATTCGCAGCTCGCGATAAAGGCATGTTGGGGGAAGCTCCCCCTAGGCCATGAATAATGTCTAATATTTGAGCTTGAGTATTGTTTGCCTGTATGGTATGTTAAGGGTTCACTGAATGAACTCAACCATTCATAAACTCTCTATTGTATATTATAAGGAGTAATAATTACATTCTCTCTCTCTCTCTCCCTCACTGTTAGTGATAATTAAGTACGTGCTTGGCGGTCAAAATATCAATGGTTGATAGACAAAACATCTTTAGAGACACTTTTCTGAAAATGTAATTTTTTCTGCAAAAGAAATATCTTACAGCATAGCACATTCTGACAGAAAATCACATTCGTGGATACAAAAGTAGGCAGTAGAGGAAACCATATTATCTTTATATCTAAGGAATTGTTTTTGTGAGTATTAAAACTTCTTGTGATCTCCGACTTTACCAAAATATTATAGTATAAATAGGATCTAGAGCGATCTTCTGATACCAAAAAGGTCTTAGAAAGTGTGCTTCGTATAAAGATAATATTTTAATTTAGAATTTTAGAAGTGGTTCAAAAGTGTTACCTATTTTCTTGGCTAGTATAATTAATAATTGGTTTATTTAAGTACAGTATTTGTGCTCATGATCATCACAATCAAATTGAAAACCTACAATTATCGAAAGAAAATTAAAAAGTCATTGATGTCTACAAAATAAAGCACAGATTTAGTGGAATCTGACGACTTTTTGCATTTTAGTCTGTTCTTTGTTGACATATCTTGTTCTGTGATTATAGTGTCTGAAATATCTCTAACATTATCGAAAATCAAAGCAATAATTGCTTTTTATACAACTAAAATTTCTTCAAAGTACTGGATTCTAGGTGATACACGAGATGATGTGCTAAGTAATATTACATTGTGTGGAACTCTACTTCAGAACCCGTTTATATTGATATTGCACAGTTGGACATCAAGGAGATGATTCTACGATCATAAATAATTTATGATTCAACAATAAGTGTAGATTGATCAATTGGTACTTTTGTAATAGTGCATGCAGTCAAAGAAATATGGCGCACCATGTGGTTGGTATACTAATTCAATAGTATCTCGAAATGTGACTCTATTCCACGAGTATCCTAGTGGAATCACGGGACATTTCCTACACATGATGTCTAGAGGAAATAGTTAATTAGCACATTTATCTTCATGTCGAATATGAATTTTCCGAAATGATCTACCTCTATTTCGTGAATTTTTAGGAATATTCTAGCGTATCGTATAAATATTACATTTTCGTGTCTTGGTGCATCAATTAAAATGTCGTTAACCCGAAAGACAAAATAAGTGCTCAAATTAAGCTCACTATTTCTTAAACAATTATGATTTGATGTTTGTAAGGGACAAAACGTCCAGTCTCTTGAAACCAGTAGCTTGAGTAAAATTTAAAAGTTTGTCGATATATGGAAGTGTGTTTATCAACAAACAGGTCTTCTGGCTACTTGTAAGGTACAAGATTATTGAAGGAACTGGTTCCGTGTTGATTATAGTTATGCAAAGTATGCAATTTTAATCGCCCTCCAGAATACCATAGATTATCTTTCTTGCATAACAGGCGTAGACTACAATTTTAGTCTGCAGGCTAACACTCTGACGCCGCATCGAAGGTGAAGCGCATACCAGCCCTGAGGAAGACCACGACAAGATGGTCGAAACGTCGGCAATACAGCTTTCGACGCGGCGTCACTCGGACAGCCAATATCGGACAGCACATGACTCTGGCCGAGGAAGCCTACGACTTCACACTGACAAGTCCTTTTGTTTAATCTTTGAACAAACATAATTTGCATTGTGCAACTTCTAGAACATTTCATAATAAAATAATAATAGTTTCATCCAACAGTATGAATTGTAGAAATAAATTATTTTCTGAATCCAATATCAATTTTAAATAGAATTAATTCTAGAATCCGTCAATTATTGCTAACTGTCAGAAATGGGCTAACGAATAAGCAAACGGTGATAATGGCCTCGGTTGGTTAGAAGCTCCCAGTAATTTGCTAGAAAATTAATAGATAATTTATGTAAACATATTTCAAAATATTTTTTTTTTAATTCTGAAAGTTGAGAAAGGATATATTTTTCTATGATAACACATTTATAGTTTCCAAAAATTTTATATATTTTCAGTTAAATTTAACATTGACATTATAAATAAAACAACGAAATATTATGAAGTAATGATTAGTGAATATGTTACAGATCTCCAATTAAGTACAAATTTTATGCAATAACGGATTACTTGACCACGTCATTTAAAATAATTACCACGTCATTTAAAATTATAACCATTCGTTAATAATTTTAATTTATTGTTTTAAAAATTTTGTCGTGTATCCCATTTTCGGTCATCCTAATATTCAGGGCCACGAATAATCGTCTGCTTTTTTACTTGAAATACACAAAGAATTTCAATCAATACCAACATTCAAGAAAATTCCATTAAACATACAAGAATTATATTTCTTCTTTTGTTTAGTAAATTTGTTACTTATGTTTATAAAGTCTTTAAAGTAAAAATCTGTAATAAAATATAAAAAAATGAATGAAGTGCTGATGGAGTTAAATCGTGTTGAAAAATAGAAAAAAAAATAAAAGAAGATATACATTTTAAAATCAGTTATTGCTACAATACGTAAGAGATAAAAGAAAACCAAGGCAATGTAGACTACTTTTCTAATGAAAGATTACATGACTTGGAAGAATTTGTAGCTTTATTTCATATCGATGAAATCGTTTATTACATGATTCATAGGTAATGTTGTCAGACTATAATTATTAAAAATATCCTCCATTTTATGCGTCTCTACGAATGTAGTGAACTAAAAAAATGATCACGGGAGTGTGTACTGTGTACGATGTTAACCTTTAACATTGGTTGTGCACGTATTGTGAGTTGTGTGACGGGTAATAAAAAAACAATGAAATTAAATAATAATGAAATTAAATAATATTACTTAGAATTAAATTAATTTTTTTATGATCGTTTCTTTCCATTTCTTTACACTGATAGGTTGAATAAATAAAAATTGTTTGGAATTAATTAAAAATTTGTAATGATCATTTTGAATAAAATATTACGTGAGTGGTTTTTTCTTTACATTTTTAGGTTAAATAACAAAAATTCTATTGCAATGTGTACACGCAATTTTTATACGTTATTCATTAAGTATATTATCGCCATCTTTATAACCGTAGAAGAGATTTAGTTTTACAAGAGAAGCAAAGAATTTTTGGGTTGATGCAACATAATATTTCGAAGAAAAAATATAAAAAAATGGAATCGATTATGCAGAAAATAATATTTCTGTTGAGAAAATAACGATAACGGGGCCAAGAAATAAACGGAGGGCTTTTTCCTCAGTCACTCAGCTGAAAAACAAATGTTATGGAAAGTCCTTATGTGTGCCCTATCGTGTGCTACGGTTTCATTAAGTCATTTACAATTATAACACAAAAGGGGACAGCGTCGACATATGATCTCACCGCTCAGTTGTTAGAATAAAATCAATGTAGAGTAAAAGTTACAGAATATAATCAATGTAAAGTTAAAATTATCAAACATTTCGGCTCCTTTTGCATTTCATCCTCTCTCAGTGAGTAAAAATGCAGTTCATATTTTGAACAAGAACGGTACAAGTGAAATTATATAAATTCCGAGAGAATATAATCTATTTATTTCAGTCAATATCACTGTAAAGTCGTGGTGCTTTGTTTCGTCATTAAAACCACGACATTTCAATTGTTCATTAAAACCACGAAAATACATTGCCACTGAAATATAGCCTAAAGTAAACACGTTTTACTCAGAATTTATAAAATGTCGCTTATACCGTTCTGGTTTTCACCCATTGCACTTATTTTGTCTGCCGTTTAAACAAAATTTTTGACGATCCGAATTGTGACTTTAAAGCACGCCATTCTCGTCTCACTCTTGGGGCAGTGTTTGAAGGTCACTCTATTTTGTAGAAATTGTAGGATCATTGAAGCAGAAATCGAACACTTTGTAGCTTTTCTAATGTGTTATTTAGCCAAACTGTCTGTTGCCTTTTTTGTTCGTGACTAGCCAATGTGCCCCTGTATTGTGATAAAAGGGCATGCTGATTTGCGTGGAAGTGAAGCAGAATTTAAGTCGGACAACAATAACAAGAAGCAGTTGGTTAGCTAATTAGAGAGATACCATATCACACTTTTGTGACAAAATTGGCAAGGTAATTTCCGTCTTGGAGTTGCAAACATTTACGTTTCAGAATGTCGAAAAGTAAGCAAGTTTTACGTAACTAGGTAGATTAGAAATAATCGTTGCTTGCGCACGAAATAGAATTCTGAAGGAATAATTAAAAATAAGTGAATATATTTTAATATATTGCAAATACGTCTAAATATTATGACGTCTTGAAAATTTTGAATTGTGCTGCAAATATCATGGTAATATGTTCACATGATCTCTATCTGAAGTGTAAAGTGGAATATTCTTCACTCAGAAATCTGTATATAGATGGTATTAATTGACACACATATTTCTGTTCAAAATGTCGTAGAGATATCTAAATTGCGTGAAGTATACAAAAGTCAAAAACAAAGTATAAATTGTTTCACATGACTTCTCATTTTCAATTCCGTATAACCAATTTTTGTTTTGATATTAGAAACATAACGTATCGTTTTGGTTAAACATTTTAATTTTTTAAACATTTCCGAACAGTTTTTCTGTATTTGTATTAGTTACTTTCGAAATTAGTTGAATGTGTCGTCGCTGACGCTGTTAACTGTTGTAATTTTTTTTTTGACGTGAAGAAAATTATTAAATGTCAGGCATAGCTTCAAATAAGTTGTTACAAACTATGGCATTGGACATACTAATGAATCGTAGTAGCTGATAATGTTATATTCCTGTTCAGAAATTCCCAGCACCCACTGACCTTACATGTCACCTCCAGTCACAAAATTCTGTCACAAAACTTTCTACAATTGCATTTGATTCTTCTTCCGTATTTGCATGCTTATGAACATAAATTTGCAAAGTCGACTACGCATGTGCTTCCCTCACTGTTCCTACATTACTCACAGCTCTGATTTTCCTCGTATTCACTAGGCGTTCTTTAAATTTAATAAGTTCCAAGGCAAAAATTCTACGTAAGCGTTTGCATATATATTAATAAAAATATGTCAATACGGACGAAACACATCACTTTTTATGTTCAAAGAACCATCACTGTTGATAGTTCTGCCATCACATGTTCCGTTGTGTTTCACATATTCCAGAACAATCAAGTGTTGCCATCCTCGTAGAATAAAATTTTGGCGTGGTGGCCCGAAAATTACCGGGATTTAATCAATGCTTCCAACATAGATCGTTTCATAAATCTTTTAGGTGGCGTTAGTTTAATTCTCCGTCTACCTACTAAACTCGCAGTGCTAAAACGCCGAAAACACGATTTTGGACTTTTAGAAACGCCTGGCCGGGTCAGAAAACAATTTTCAGTTCCCTACCAGGAGACCAAGACCCGTCGAATGACACCTCAGATGAGTACGTCTCGATCGGTGCACGAGAAATTGTCTAATCATGAGTGACACTCGCCTGCTCGCAGTGACTCAAATACTGTAAAGGTATTAATGCTAATAATATAGCATTTCGACAAACGAAATTATTGATGATTCTTCTCCCGATCAAGGTATGAAACTCGATAATTTTTAATAAAGAAATAATAATTAATAATGTTTACATTTTGTGTGCAGATATTTGTTGTGTCCTGGAGTCAAACCAGCCTGATAAATTACACAAAATGAAGATGATTATGAAGATGAAATGAAGATTATGAAGATCTTTTAAAACCGAAGCCGGAAGCAAAACCGTTTCGTTTGGTTCCGGTTCCAGCAATATACAGATTTAAAAAAACAACGTCGTATTTAAAAAACAACAACCGTTTCGTTTTCACTCTCATTATTGAACCATTTTTAACGGTTTCAGTTACTGCTTCTGATGGATGCCTTCGACAAAACCAGAGGCAGTTTCTGGTTCAGTTTACAACCACAGCTTTCATTCCTTTCATTGATTCTCTAATTCATAACAGATTATTAATGAAGATAAACAGATCATTGTTTTTCTCAATTAACATTTATTGCCTATGAACAGTGATGTTTGTTGTGTTCCTAATTTCCCGCCGATGATGTATGAGGTTTTGCAAGCACGTCTGAAAACTGAGATCTCACTGAATATTGGTGCTCTTCGTAAACGTTCTCAGCGACTCGAAAAGTCGTGTGTGACGTACGTATGATCAACGCGGTATACAGCGCAAATTCAAACTTGACTGCAGATTGTGGGAAGGCATTAAGAGCGCTTTTGCTGAGTTTTTTTGTTGTTGGTATTGTCAATAAGGGCCAGTAGCGATGTCGTTACTGCTGTTGATGTCATAGTCTGCCCTATTGATAATATGAAAGAATAAATAAAGGAAATTAAATAATAAATGTACGGGAGAATTACTGTGTGAGTGAATAATTATGTTAGTTCATTGGTTAATCAAATCGTATGAATTGTTTAACAACATTTTATATTTAATTCTGCTTTTGTAATTGTAATAGTATTCTGACTGTTTATTAAAACGTATGTATTATTTAAAAAAAAAATTATAATATATAAACTGATATATTATTTTTTGTAATATTTATTAGAAAAAATAATATTACAGAGCTTGTTTCATAAAAGGTTTCATAAAAGGTCAACGTACTATTACAATTAATACGTTAACATATTCTTTACCTCTATTTTTATCGCAAACAAGAAACAATCTTCTTGAAATTGTTTTATTTATTTAAGTTGGAGGATCAATATACACGGGCTGGTTTGGGGTCCTACTTCAGTACGTCAATAACACCAGCGGTGGTCAGATCGTACCAGCGGTGGACCCGGGGGGGGGGATGGGAGTCAAAAAGCGGAGAGTTTTTGTTTGTTACCTTCATTTGGGAAAATTGACTTAAATATTTATTCATGTTAGAAAAAGGTAATTATTTAAAAATAAATATTAGTGCACGCAACCAGTCTCAGATCGTACCAGTGGTGGACCCGGGG
>BOPP01000091.1:3979581-4012992 GCA_017312745.1 Gryllus bimaculatus
GGGGGGGAGGGGTTGGCCAAAAAAGCCGAGAGTTGTTGTTGTTACCTTATTTGGAAAGATTTAATTTAAATAATTTATTTTATGTCAGAAAAGGTGTATATATATATATATGTATATATATGTATATATATGTGTATATATATGTGTATATATTGTATAGATATGTATATATATATATACAGGGTGCACGGCCAAAATCCGGACAAATTTGAAATTTTTCTTTACACTATATTTTTTGTGTAAACATGAAAAATTAAAACAAAATGTTTTTACCACGTAATGTATAGGATCATTATGGATAAATTTATTTCTATATATCCCCCACTTGGCTTGAACGACCGCCTCCAATCTGGGTCTGAACCGCTCGCAGGCACGGGTGCAAGGCATTACGGTCCATTTCGGCGAATGCTGCTTCAATAGCACTCGGAGAAGATTTGCTACGTTTCGGGTGTCTCGACTTGTTTGTTCACTCTCTCAACCACGCTCCATACATAAATAATCCAACGGATTTAAATCTGGGCCTGTGGGAGGCCAGATTTACCTTCGACCAAACATGTCGATATTGTCCGATAACCAATTCTGCACCAAATGACTCGTATGGGCGGTGCGCACCCGTCTTGCTGGAACACATATGGCCTTCTAAATGCTACGTTTCCATCCACGGCTTCACAACGTTAGATAAGACATTCACATAAACCTCCCTTTGGGTCAGCATTTGCCCCTTTTTTGGAAGAAATGGTGGCCATAACATCACCTTCGGACGAAACAACTCCTTAGCCACGTGCACATTGGCCGGAAATTGTTGTTCTCGATACCAACAGCGGACATTCCTCAGGGTCGCGGGGCAAGCCAGCGGTCATGTCTTCGATTAATTTTTGCGATCTACCTTAAAATTTTCTCGTCGGAAAAAAAAATCTGATTCGTCAGCCCGGCCTGTTCCGTAAGGGAGCACAAAAGAAGATTGCCACCGCATCAACTCTCTTCGTCCTGGCGGCTTTCAGAAAGCATCTGCTTCGAACTTTGATGTGTAGGACTTGTAACGGAGGTCTTCCTGGACAATCTGAACGCCATAGTTGTCTCACTTATTCCGACAAGCGAACGCAATTTGTTTCGGAATCGAATTGCCTGATCCTCAGAAAATCAGTTCTTGACGCGTTGAATGACTTCTGGCGTCCTGACTACGCGGCCCTTCGAGTGCACTTTCTCGCGGGTGTTAGGAAGACCTTCCTCTTGGACTTCTCCGACTCCTTGTATTTTGCCACGACATCATACCACTGTCGATCTCGATATCCGAAGAAGCTTGATAATCTCGCGTCGCTGAGCGTGCTCCCCGCCGCCATTGTGCGCGGCGCGTTTGTTGATGGTGCGGCGTCGCTTGTTAGAAATTGTTTATGACAAATGACGCGCGCCGCCGATCGGAACAGTCTTCCTCGGCTTTGGATCGACACCCTCCGCTGAACGCGCTAACCCGGCCTCATTATCCCTCGCGATTTATTGCTTATTATAAGGGTTTACCCACTTGTTTATCTTATTCCCGAGTCTGGCACTGGTGTCTGAAGATAAGTGTTAGGCGGTTCACGATGTTTTTGTAGTTGGCGAGTTTAGAATTGGACATTAACTGGAAGTGGATGTGAGTTCTTCGTACGTTGGTTACTTACTAATGTATTTTCTAGTGTCTTTTATTCGTCTAGTTATGAGGGAAGGAAATGTTTTTTTTTTTTCTTTTTTACATTCTGAGTTGCAACTGCAATGGGAATTGACTGTTTATATTCGCTTTTATGACAGCTTCCTATCTTCTTTTCTGTTTGCATTTTCCTCATTTGGTCTTCCACTATCTTTCATTATCCTTCCACACTTTCTTTGTATATTAGCGTATATTTTGTACACCTGTTCATCAGTGCATGTTATAATGGAATTACTTAATTTTTCAAATGCTCATTCGGATTATTGATTTGAATGTTCTTTCAACTTCGAAACCTTGACGAAATGTGTTTAATGTTTTACATGAAAAGACCAACATTAAGTTCACAATGACTCGTTTCGCAAGATATATTTGTCTTTCTTGCAGACTGCATTAATCTCGAAGGCTATGAATACCACGAATTTTCCGATATTTACAAGACCAAAAATTACGTTGTTCAGGTCATACCTCTTGAACAAACACTTTCAGCAAATATCATGGAAACAGATCAATTAAGACAAAAGAAGAGAAAGACTATTTTTTTGTTTAGAAAAACACGACTCTCAAAATATGAAGTAATAGGATTATTGTTCTTGGAAAATTGCCTCGTAATTTACATTGGAAGAGGGATTGGATACTGAAATATAAAAAGTTTAAGTCGGAACCCTCTCACTAGCTTAATCCCCTCCCCCCACACCCATCCACACTTTTTTCTCAGGTAACCGTGTTACCCAGATTTGTGTTGTATAATGATAGTGTTTTATTTGAGAAGAGGTGTTCGTATTATGAGGGGATTCAGGGAATCAGCGGCACCAAGGCTAAACATTCCTCGAAATGTTTGTGACCATGGAAGCAATAACAACCACAAGCATGGCTTCTCTTCTGCAGTATTCAAAACAATTCAACGCAATTTTGTTCCAATGGTTCAGCTTAAATGTAAAGAGATTTTTATAATATTTGTACAAATGATTTTCCCAAACTATTGGGTATTCGCCCAAATGTGTAGATTTCAACATATCATTTTTACAGAGCAAGTCCTGCGGTTAGATATTTTGAGATTTTGAGGCTGAATTAAAAGAATAGGTGGCTCGAGACTATAAGTCTCGCTTTAAAAAAGTATTTTAAATAATTATTTAATCAACTGCGGTTTGCAAAATTATATTTAGCTACAAAATTGCTTTATTTGTGAATTTCAATGTTATATGCGTCAAGACTCACTATTGAACGTATTGTTAATATTTATGGTTGCCGTTGTTGATGGGATCACGAATGTGTACTTATGTTAAGTGGTAGCCGTCTACAGAGTGATTGAATGTTGCGTTATTAAATCAACAGCTATGAAGCAAAACATTGCAAATCTGAGAAAATTAAATAAAAAATTACGTTCGGACCCGCAAGTTGGTACTTAGATTGTAGATAATAATGCCATTAAAAAAAATATCGTTGTGGATACGAAATTATCAAACAGAATACATCGGCGATGCCACGAATCAGAGATCAATATATCACTGCCTTACGCGTAAGAACATATTGACTGAATTAACATTCTGTTTGTATGCCGCACGATATTTTATAATAAACATGTACAAATTGAACGATTCACCCAATGAACGGTACTCCATGTGTACCATAATGCACCCGAATGCAGACGCTATTATGAAACGGTAAGTGTCGCGCAGTCAACGGCAAGTGCGGCCCCTTTGCAGATTTTCAGAGCCTTCGTCTTCATTTCGACACGTTTTCCCCCTTTGTAGTGCTGAACGAATGGCCTCTAGCCATGTGTATCGAAAGTTTTGTCTCCGCGGTGAGTCATTATTCTCCGTTAGCAGCAATACATTTACAATTTAGAAAGATTCAGCAAAATACTCACGCCATATACCGATGCGCAGCTGACTTTCATAGGTTTCGAACACAATTTTGAATAACCCCATATATTCTCATACAGTAGTACGCACGCTTGTTTATAGTGCAGGAATCAGGGACTATTAAAGGAACAAATGTATGTGTGTGTGTGTATTGTGTGTGTATGTGTGTGCATTGTGTGTGTATGTGTGTGTATGTGTGTGTATTGTGTGTATGTGTGTGTATTGTATGTAGTGTGTGTATTGTGTGTACGTGTGTGTATTGTGTGTATGTGTGTGTATTGTGTGTATGTGTGTGTATTGTATGGATGTGTGTGTATGTGTGTGTATATGTATGTGTGTGCAGAAGAAATCCAAAATAATATTCATTCTCGAATTTCGTTACACACTGGAGCCACCGCACAGATAAAACCGCCACGTGATCCGAACTTGTAAGGGCGCCTTTAGCACGACTGCTGCGATTAGATCGGGCGGCGCTTGAAGGGCGGAGTAGCTGTTTGCCGTCGACGTGCGCTCAAAGCGGCCGCCCGACTTCGGGCGATGCGTCGCCTCCGCCGAAAATTACGCCACCGCCGCCGCCGCCACCGCCACGCCAGCCGCCACCCGCCACCGCTCACCCGCCACCGCCACCTGCCGCCGCACCGCCGCCGCCACCGCCGCCGCCACCGGCGCCGCCCGCCGCCCACGCGCGCCGCCACCGCCGCCGCCACCGCCGCCACCGCCAACCGCACCGCCACCGCCACTACCACGCGCCGCCGCCGCCGCCGCACGCCCCGAGCGCCCGACTCGCGAACGCCCAACCGCGCCTCAATGAGGTAACAAAAGCCTAATCATCATTTTATTTATAAAGGCGACCAATTACAGGGTAGCAGGCGGCACGGCGCGGCTAGCGAGGCGGTGGGCGTGGCGCGGAACCATGAGGAAGGAGATGGCGGCGGCGGCCGGCGGCTTACACGCCGTCATTACCCCGCCGCCGCCAACCGCCGCCGTCCCGCCGGCCGCCCCGACGGTTACTGTGGCCGGCCCTCGGTTCCACCGCCAGCGCCGAGCTCGGCTCTGCGTTGCCGGACCCGACGGAGAACTCGCTAAAGCGTCCGTTCACACACTCCTCGGCTCGACGCAGCCAGGCTAAACGATTCGATCCATTGATCGAAGCATCGTCTGACCCCCCCCCCCCCCCCCATTATTGTGTTGCGCGCCCTTCAGCTGTCTCCTGCCCGGCGCGAAATTCTACTCAAATGCGTTTTTTCTAGCACGTCGACCATTCGATATCTCGAACACGATCTGATTTCTGATTGGTCACTCGTACTTTAGCACCATGTCTGTATATATCTTGGGTTCCTGCTCGTAAGAATTTTCTTAATTTATTTTCTCACGGAATTTGCTCACGTGTCCTTTTAACTGGTTTATTTACCACATATATTCTATATTCTCCCCGTTATCAATTTTGTTGACCTTCCCTTGCATTCTTTCTAATTAAAATTCACTTCCTTGTTTCTCTTTCTTCCCACATTGGTGTTATTGTTCGTATTTATGTGCATATGAATTTATTGCCCCTGTTTTTACACACTTGTGATAACCTATCCCATTATTTTTACGAACGTAAAGTAATTTAAAGTAATTCAATTCACTGAATTCATTATTAAAACTATTTAAAACTATTTAAATATATAAAACATTATTTAAACAATGATTTTATCTATCCTCATTATGCAGTTTTTGAAACCCAAAACTTTGAGGACTGGTCAAAACATTGATTGTTTTTATTGAAAGTGTATTATGATTGAAAGTATACGTGACGCTAAACTGAAAGTTGGATTTAGCTAGCTCTAAAATCAAAATAATACAGAAAAACCTTTAAGGTGATGAAAATCTATTTTTGCTAGTTAATGAAAATTCTAAAAAACACTAAAATGAAGATTATTTCATTTTTTTTAATACTACATTACAAAGCGCTAGTACTGTACTTTTCATTCCTGAAATTTTCACTAGAAATAGTTTCTCAATTCATAGTTTCAGAATTTGTGTAGTGCAGGTAAATGATAATTCTCTTTCCTAATATTCATATTATACCAGAAAAATTGTGATTGAATTAATAAAATATGCAGTTTCGATATATTATTTACAAAGATACGTTATGTAAAACCAAACAATTTTCTCTCTCTGATCTATACTTCTATACTTCATTTTATGCAGATAAAATTCATTACAATTATCAATCATACTAATAAATCTACACATGAAGAGAACAGAATTATTCGTTTAAAACTATTTTACTATTGTTGAATATAATTCTTTAAAGAATGGAGATTTGGAGATCAATTATACTTTCTGCATTCGACCTAATTTTTGCCTTGTTTTAAAAATATGTGAAAGGTTTATTGAATTGATTGAGTTTCTGTTTATCGACGTGTTGGCCTGACGTGTTTGCTCAGTAGGATAGGTGTAATGGGAGCACGACGATACCGATTGCGACTTCTTGCAAGTATGTTTGTGGCAAGGTTTTGTTTCGTAAGACTCCGCACACAGTTTCTGAACACGCAAACAGTGTTCACGTGGTAGACTATTGATAACAGTAAATTACAGTGAATCGTTTGAAGTGCACTGAAAATTACTAACCTTGTGAATACTATTCTGTTGTATTACATGATGGAAGCCATCATATGTGTGTATAACCGTCATTAAAGGCAGTGTAATGACACTTAAGAAACATACATTGCAGTTATATGTAAATAGATATTAGTACGTACCGGGGAAGACAATGATTCTCCAGGAAATAGCAATAATTTTTCAACAAGCTTGTTTGATGCACAAGATCTATTTGGATATTCCCGACTTCATGACTTCCTCATTTATATTTTCGTCGAAGATTAGTGTCTTCAGAAACAGACACGTCATATACCAAAGTTCAAAGTAGTTTTCAATATATATTTCAATTAATACATTAACTGTCCAATTTTCTACAGATTGCTTACAGCATTTCCATCTATCCCAAAACCGAGAAATTATTCCATTGTACGTAACGCAGTATCTTAAAAAGTAGCGAGTTGAGGTAAATGTATAGTTTTGATGGGTGTACTACACACGTTTCTGAGTAAAGAGGAGACAGCTTAAATCCCTTCGGTCTTCTCTTTTAAGGCCATTTCACATTTATTGTTTGTCTTTTACGTTTCACAATATGAAAGATGTTACGGTGCACACGAAGGACAATAATCACGCGTCGTATTTCCTACCTCATTTTTGCCCCCTTCTCTCCCTTTATACACAACAACTTAACTTACTTACACTACACTGTTGGCTAGGCTACCCGCGAAGAGCCGCGTCAATGTCATGGTGGCTAACGTTTCGGCCAGCGTGTTGTGGCCTTCTTCAGAGCGTACTGCTGGATGGCCACAACACGCTGGCCGAAACGTTAGCCATAATGACATTGACGCGGCTCGTCCCGGAAAGCCTAGCCAACATAAACTCCGGCTGCGGAAGCCTACGCAACCATACTTACACTACACTACCACAAATGTCGGGTGGTCAGCCGGGCGATTAGTGCTGCTCAGACCCGAGGTGGTGCCCGACTGGTGGAAATACCTGGAGGGGAAAACATTCCTCAAGCGAACGTGTAATCCAGGGCCAGTTAACTCGTTCCAGTGAGCGACTCGCACCGCCATCTCCAGGAGAATAACACGCACACACTTACGAGACTATTAACCGTATCGATCATCAAACGTAGTTGGCGCAGGTCGTCGCCGGATCTCATTTTCAGAGGGTGAAGCCACCTTTACGGATATAACAGGAACTACAGTAACAGAACTACAGTACCGGCAGCTCTGGCAGTTGGCTCGCCACGTGCTGTGGTATGTCATGTGCTCTGAAAAAATCAGCTTGAGAGGATTTGTTTACTTGCTTACATCCAAGGTTCAGCGTTGCCGCTCATTTGACTCACACAAAGTCGCGGAGGCGATAAGGTTCCGATGTAGCGGAAGTTATGAACATGATATCAAGGCGTGTCATAGCCTGGCAGTAAGTGGTAATTTTTTAAAGATTTTATTTGTGTCATATAGGTATGTCATACATGTGCGTAGTAATGTGTGGCAATTGAAGTATTGGAGTCGCTTATACGCTTCCGGTACTGTAAAGACCACAGCCGTTAACGCACGGGGAATCAACACCCGAACTCGAGTGTCTACTTGAGATGCGACATCGCCAACAAAACATCGATATTAGCTAACATCGATGTTCAAAACTACAACATCTATATTCAAAATACATCGACGAGAAACGATCGATGTTTTTCAACAACGATGTTTTTAGACTCCATTAGTATCCTCTAACATTGCATACGTTGTGCTGTACAATTTAATTTGACAGTGTTTGTGTTTATCAATTCTGCGAATAAGGGTATGATAAGAAGAAGCGGACCCTACGCACAACAGATTACTTGCTGGCCTTATCTCAATGTGCAAAATGAATATCAAGAGGAAATACAATGGCATAGAGGTCATCTGGGGCTAGAGAGTTTGGTGATTATAAGTAGTGCAACCAGTTTCTTTTGGTTCCAACACATGAGTAACACTGTTACTATCAGTTATTTCATATTTTAACTTTTACAGCAATTTGATCATGAGAATTCCTCATTGACAAACAAAACATCGGAAAAGAAAAAATAATACATCGATCACAAAACATCGATGTTAATAAAACATCAGTGTTAATTCGTCGATGTTTAAAATATCGATGTTTCGATAATATCGACAACGATGTCGCATCCCTAGCCTCTATGGGCACCTCCTCCTGCCCCCCCCCCGGCAGTAGACGTAGACGCGTAGAGCAGTAGACGAGAAGTGTGTTCCTGCGCGAAGACACGAATCAAAGCGGGCGAGAACGAGCGTAAAAGAAGCGCCTTCCTGCGGACGCGCGCCGCGCGAACAAGGGCCTTCGGCGCACGCACGCGCCGCCGCACTCGCCCCGCGGGGAGGGGGGTGGAGGGGAGGGGGAGGGGGGCAGATTCGGGCTGCGAACAGAGCTGCGAAGGGCGACGCGGAGTGGCGCGCGCGCGCGCAGAACACGTTGTACCGGCGCGCGGGCGAGACCGGAGGGACGCGCTTGCAGCAAATATTTATTGCCTGCGTATGCGTGGGGAGGAGGGGAGAGGATGGAAGGGGCCGGAGGAAGGTGGAATGCGGAGGCGGAGGTGAGGACGGAGGCGGAGTTGAGGACGGAGGCGGAGGTGAGGACGGAGGCGGAGTTGAGAACGGAGGCGGAGGAGGTAAAGAAGGCGGAGGGGTAGGGGATGAGTGATCGGGCGCTCTGAGCAGAGTGCGACCGCAAAACGCTTCTCGGATGCGCTGCATGGCTGTTATTACGCCCCGATGCCGCGCGCTAAAGAGCAGACTCCGCCATCCACTCAACCACGTATCCTTGCCATCTACGACCCTGCTACGCCTCTACGCTGTCCCCAAGATCCAGTTAGTTTTCCTGCAGTGGTTGGTTTGGTTTCCTGCTTTGGTCATCTTTGCGTTTGTTTTCCGCTCCCGTCTCTTCCCGTTCCTACCTTTTCCCGCTCATTGACCGTTCCATTCCGCAGGCTTCACTTCCTTTTCCACTCCCACTTCCGGTCACATCCGACCCTCCAGCCATAGAGTAATGAACTGTAGTGTTCCTTATTCTATTCTAACTGCTCCAGCCCTCCTCCTTCACCCACGCCACGCCACACCACGCCACGCCACACCACCGACGTCCGTCAGCGTCCGTCCTGCCAATGTCAAGTCCAACGCACCGCCCCCACCAATGTTCCCAATCCAGATCCGCGTCCGCCCACGCCTCGCCCACAACCCTCCGCAACCGCCTCGCCCCGTTTCGCCCCGTTTCGCCCTGCCTCGCTTCGCCTCGCCCTGTTTCGCCAAGCTTCGCCCCGCCTGGCCTTGTCTATTGCCGTCCTCGTCCTGCGCCAGGTTAAGGAGACGAACAACTAGTCCTTGACTCACTGAACCTCATTAGCACTCGCGTGTTGTGGAGTCTAGCTCTCAGAAACGTGTGTTAGATGCACCTAGGTGAACTAATATTCTCCAATGGTGTATCATTTACTAATGTATTTATTAGATGAAGCTATACTTTTCTCTTCTACATAAGTACGTATTTTAATGAATAAATCAGTGATAAAACCGAACTCAACAAAAGACGTACGCCATCGAATTAAAAGAGCGATAATCGAAATGAACAAAACGGAGGCGAGCACCTGCGTCGCCGCTCTTCTGCATTCGACTGAGAAATAAAGAAGAAATGCGCAAGTGAGTATCATTAGGTAAGTATGCTGCAAAAACGTAGTGTAATGCATTCGAAACTTTGAGGTTAATAACTTTTATGGAAGTAAAATCTTGTCTTTTTTTAATTCACGGAAAGTAGCATTCGCAGAAAGTATTAGAACTTATAATAATGCATTTCGCATTCGTAAGAAATTTTCATTTTAGAATAAGAAATCCAGTTATAAACTCGTAAAGACACTGCCCTTGATTTTCATCCATAAAGGTTAAATGACGACTGATTTCATTTTCTTGATAGAACGATTATTTTGGCATATTTTCATTTAAAAAAGAAATTGATATCATCATCTGTGCTTTATAATATATAAAGCTTGTCCAGCCTTTAAACACATGGTAAATAATCAGATGTTTACAACATTTACATTTTTAAAATAACTATTCCCAGAAACTCTAGCTAAGAAATTTGAAGAATTAATTCACTCCAATGAATGGTTGTTTCGAAAGTGGGTCACTTGCTTTCATTTTCTTAGAAATTGTTGCACTTAAATGCAGTGAATCTCGGAATTTTAAAGTTCTATTATGATGATATTCCTGTCATTTAAGACTTATTAATGAGTTTTATTCTTTGAAGCTAATAAATTACGACATGACAATAATAGCATGTTTTATACTATAAAATGAATGAGAACAGAAAATCGGAAGAGAAACACACATGAAGAGAGAGTAGCTCAGTTATGCGCGATAGAAATTCCATTACTCAAATTATATCCGCCTTCCATGCATTCATTTTTTTGACATGCAATTTCAATATTTCATTGTGGTTAACATTCCATTATCAGTGTTCTTTTTCGACCGACCTATAAAACAAAAACACTGCACACGCATATATGCTGTTAGTGTGTCTGTGATTAGTAGTATGATTTGTGAGTCCTGTAATCCTTCTACGCCTTTACGTGTGTTGAAAATGAATGAACTTCGGTACAAGAAAGAAATCGAAGTAAAGTGCTCAAAGTTCTGTTAACTACAAATATATTTCTGTAGCACTCAGCAAAATTTATGTAAGTTTCTAAACCTAGTAGAAACGTATTATTAATTATTCTAAGGACGTTTATCAGAAGTTTTCAGAATAATCTGTTTGCACCATTTTCAGATATAGTCGAACACATTCATATGAATGATGTAGATT
The DNA here is from genome assembly GCA_017312745.1 of Gryllus bimaculatus. NCBI lineage: Eukaryota > Metazoa > Arthropoda > Insecta > Orthoptera > Gryllidae > Gryllus > Gryllus bimaculatus. The sequence goes on from BOPP01000091.1 coordinate 3,990,565, forward strand.
GCGAGATACGAACTAATCCAAACTATAACTATTGAAATGAGAGCATTTAAAATATCAGGTATTTACAGATATCAGAACTTTGTAGAGAACTTCAATTTACAAATCGTGATTGTGACAACTTTTTCACCATCTAGAATAAATAATTTAAGTAGTTTATATCTCAGATTGTTCCAACAGCCTTCGCCCCAAATGTTGCATAATATTTACGTAATTACGAACGTTTCAATTAACATAAAAAGTCGCATTATTATTACTCATGTTAAAATAAACAGAAAATTCTTTAAAAAAATGCTACATTGGAAACATCTCGTGCCTGACCTTCGTCCAGAAAACTCAGCTACATAGAATATTTTACTACCTTTTGAAAGTACGATTTCGAACCGCAAGAGCGTACGATTATTTTCATTAGTTAAAGTTACAAAGTGTTAGCGTGACATTAAAAATGGTGTAATATTAATAGTGAAAAATAATATATAGCAAATAATTTCCCAGATGAATTCATTGCAAAACAAACGCTCTGTTTTCCCAATTTTTCCCTTGACAACAAATACACTCCATTTTGGACAGTAAAGTCCCCGTCGGCATAAGCGGATTATCAACTTTGTCGCTTGTAGGCAAGGGAAATGTGCCGCCTATTATTTTCAAATAACCCACGAAAAAAGGTATATAAAATAACAAGTATAATTTGTTTTGAAAAATTAGACACGTGTATTTCTGACTAAAATTAAATGTAATGTAATTAATAATTTGTGTGTGTTCAATTTTTTTTCTATGGGAAATCATTGAATTTTTAAATAATAAATTTTGATGTATAGAAATAACAAATTCATCACGTTCTTTTCTTTTGTAGTTATGCATATTTATTATTTTACCGTTGTTTTCTTTAATTCTTAAAATTACTTAAATGTGTACATTTAACACTAGAAAATATGAAAATGTGAACGAAATAAGACATCTACAAACAGATTGCCAAAATCAAACATATTTAATGTGTACAATTTCTTAAATTTATAATATGAATAATTTGTATCGATGTACTATGAAGACTTCTTTTCGAAATTTGTAATTAAGTCTTAACTGTATGACTTGTGAAAATGTAAATATCGCTCATTTTGACTTATCAGAAATAGCAGAAGACATCCAGCCTGTTAATAAATTTATCTTTGAGTGTTTAATCATTTCGTTAAAAAAAACTATCAGAATACAAAGAAAAGAAAAAAAACATCGGACGTGATGAAGGGGAGACTTTTTAGATCCAATTTTGTGCATAATTTTTGCCGCCCCTAAATTTTGCCTCCGTAGGCACGTGCCTCCTGTGCCTATGTGCAAATCCACCCGTGCCAGTCGAGCGATTAAACGTCGACTGGTGCATCGCCTTGAGACTGGCCAGTGGAGCTTGATCTGTTTGAGGTTGTGTCGCCGTTCCGAAGCACGGCGCTGAAGTGGCAGGCGGCGGGCGGCGCGGCCGCGACCGTTCGCAGCCAAGTGCCGCGGCGCGGCCCCTAGTAATTTGGCGGCAGCCCGTCTGCTCGCGGCGGCTACGGCGGCGGCCACCGCCAAACGGCCGTGAAACGATGCCCGCCGCCGAGGGCTCTGATTCCACACACTCCCATCAGCCTCGTCGGCGCTGATTGGAGACGGAGGCGCGAAGAACCTCGCCCGCACGAGGAAAGAGCGCTGCCTGGTCGTCGGTGAGTACTTTTAACGTTGTGTTTGGTACATTTAATTAATTCATGTAATAGTAGCTTTGCGCAGTGGCAGACCAATGAAGGTTTACTGAGGTGTGGTTATTGATGGTTGAAACGTAGTCTTATATAAACCAATTTTTGTGATTAATATGTGTAGATGACCTGAAGATGGGATCGCCATGTACAGAAACGTTGAAAAGCTGTACATTGTTTTAATTATTTTATTTATGTTTTAAATAATTCCTGTATTAAGACATGTATAAAATAGAAATTGAGTGATTAACTTTAAGGAATATGTTTCCATCTTTTATTTCGTTTGATAATAGTATTTTGACTTTTTAGTTCTACAACCACTACCTAAAATATTTCTTTTAAACTGTAACTACTAGATAATTAAAACCATTAATTATTATACATTTTTTCCACGTTTTGAGGAATGGTGGTCCCCATCTTCAGGTTACCTAAAAATAATAATCACAAATATTAGATAACAACTATATTGGTTAACAATCGTCAACAATCTATAATAATCCGCATTGATTAACAATATACATTGATAAACAATCTACCATGTGGCTGTCATTTGCTTCAACAGTCTCTAGTGTAGTAAGGCTGTCAATAAATAATATGAGACCAATAAAATATTGCCAATAACGGGAGGTTAAGAGAGGATCCGTATTCTGTAGAATTCTTGTTTGGGAGAATACGGCTGCTTACGACGAATATTTCAGTCACCATCGCAGCCGCGGTTGCACCATGTTCGATCGTTACTGGTGAAAATAGCCTTCTTCCCAGATTGGTATAAAAAATGAATTATTCGGTCTTTCTGAGAAATTAAATATGGACAGAGACAAATTTGTTTCTTTCGTTTACGAAAGGAAATTTAAGCCGAATACACGTGATTAAATGATTTGAAATTGTTGTACGACATTGCTGAAGAAATAACTGAAGAAATTGCCTAAATAGATTTCTGATATTGCTGCCAAACACGAACCGAACCTCATTAATTCAACAGAAATGTGAAACTCGTCAACAAATGTCTCCCTTATGTTATTTAAAAGGTTCAAAATATGGTGATAAGTCAAACGTTTTCCGTCAGATTCCATTAGATGTTGCCTATTCCAATTATTTGAACACCTGAAGTTTGATGTTGCCGAATGCAACGTAGTCGCTACCATTCAGTCTGAACTCTCTCTAACGCTCAGTTACAACGAACCAACACAAATTTCCTTTCGTCTTCATTGCTCATGCAACACTTCATTGAATCATTCGTGGCGTTCATGATGTACGAAATAACTTCCATCACAGCTTAATCATTTCCATTTTAGTTAATGCCGTTCGATACTATATAGCATATCTGTACAGAATATTTTTATACCAATATGGATTACTAAGTATTTTTGTTTACGTTCACAGTGTGAATTTCCGTGTTCGTTATATTTACAGTGGAGTTGCATTCAATCAATCTCCCTGCAAGTAGAAAGATGTATAATAATGTTTTAAAATGAAAAATATGAAATCATATTTTTAAAAGATAAAAATTCATGCTTTAAAAGAATACTAGGTGTGAAGAAACGTGGCCCTGTAAAAGTATTCGATAAAAGAAAACAAAAGTAATTACTAAAACATAAATTTAATATTTAGTTGGTTACCTTTTAGTTGCAATGAAATTTTTCAACTGTTTTGTAATTGCAAATCTGTAAAACTACGTATTTCGTTTGAATCAACTTTTTGACTATTTTTTGTCTATTTTTCTGTCTATCTTTTGTCATCGCTTTTCAAATCATCTTTAGCTTGAACTGCATATTAGCGAATTCAATCTTCAAGTTTTTGCTACGCTTTTAATTACAATAATAATAATTAAACTTTGTGAAGCTGTCTGGATCTCTTCACGACAATGTAGAAGAGCCATAATCTATGAAGAAGAGCAAAATGGTTAAGGTCATGGTCCTTTTGGAAGCAAGACAGAGTTTGTTTTGATATTGCGCTTTTCAATTCGCAGATTGTATCAATGTTATCTTGCACAAAATCTACATTTATGACTTACCTCCATGTTTCATAGTTAGACTGCAGGGAAGTAGTCAGTGATGATGATTATTAAAATTATAATACAATTGATAACTAAGCTCTTTCTTATACAAAAAATTATTTAGTGTTTGATTTCGTAGAATATGAATGATTCTCAACGAACGTTTTTAACTGTTAATGTTATACAAAATTAAACTTAATTGTACGACATTAATTTTTATTTATTTCACTTCGGTACGACTTCAAACAATTTTTTGCAGCTAGCAGGTCTTGATATAAAAAGGATGGTCGAGCTTGCTTAGTGGATACCTCATTAGTTACCCAACTCTGCGAACTTCTACAGGGTTAAAATAATGCAGTTTTTCAAACGTTGGCGGCCATGACTAGAGAGCGATGTCTCCCGAAGGCAAGGTTTTAACAGTTGAAGCAAAACGATATACGGAACACGGGTGGAATGCATTGTATAATGAATGGTGATTCAAAACTTATTTGTTAAGGTACTTAGTTTAAAAAATTAATCACTAATATGATTTGGATCCACCGATAACGTATTTCCAAGAGAAAGTCTAGATTCCAATTTTCGGGCTTTGTGATAATAATTTAAAACATCCTGCCAGCGCAACAATTCCCAACACATTCTTAACAAATAAACAAACACGACTAATAACAATCAAAACAGATATGGCGTATCTCCACTTACTTTTCTCTCCTATCTTCCACTCGAGTATTTCTGTTTAATTAACTACGTGCATTTCACACGGGTTTAAATACACTCACCTTTTCTAGATACATTGCCATACCCCAGTGATTCCTTTTGACGAACATATGTATTTGCAGTTACGTCTTTTTCCTCATTTCGTCTTGTAACGCCCTTTCTTTAATTCCAATTCCATTTGCGTGCGTTTAATAATAAAAATTTGACGTACAACGTTCTTACGTTTTGAAATATAATTTCTCGCCTTACTGGCTTAAATATTTCCTCCCCTATTCATCATTGCACTTTTACTTATTTTTTCAAATGGTGATGCTAACTTTTTTTAATGTTTGATTGACTATGAACCACAGTTGTTTCCGTGAAATTCTAACTCAGGGATTCACAACACTTTTCTTCCACCAATCCCTTCCTTTTAAAGTATTATTTTCTAAATCGATACTCTTACGTATGTATCTAAAATTCTCTCTACAGTGTTACAAAATATAACACAAAAAAGACACGCGAATTATATGAAAATAACAATTACACAAATAATATAAACACATTTTTTTAAAAGGTTTATTTTTTTTAATTTGTAGTAGTATTATTTGTACTAACATTATTTTTAATTTCACAAATATAAACAACTTTTCAGAAATAAAAAAATGTCCAGTTACACAAAATTTCGAATTTTATTGAAGTGACTGATGTGTAATGATTTGTTGTGATGTGATGACTGATGTAATGTGTTCTTAAAGAGGACACACATTTTTAGTTTACAACATATTGGATGTTGGGTAGTTCATATCAGAAAATCAGCAATTATGAACTTAGGTAATATCTTTTTTGCTATCAATTTATATGTGTATGTGTGTATGTAGTATGGATGGATTATTATGTACGTATATATTCAATCTTATACCGATAGTCGCAGGTGCATGTTCAGTTGTCGACCACCAAATCGACCCTTTGAGAGCCTTAAAAATTTAAATCGCCTTAAAATAATCTTTGATCCCATTACAAATTATATCTATATATTATTTTCAACCCCTCAAAACAAATGACGTTTTTGTTGAGATAACCATTTCAATATCTGAATATTATATTTGTTAAAATGTCAATAAACTTTTGCACATGAAAGCTCCTGGAGACACCACCTTCTGCCAGGTCTACTAACGTTTCGAATTAACTCTGCAGAAGGTGGTATTTTTTTTATTTGTTTTAGGACTCTAGCTATTTTGAGAAATTATTTCTTACAGATGATTGAGCAGTGTGGAGCCAAGGACATTCTACCATGAAACCCCTTTACTCTCACATTTCGGTGAGTAATGTTTTATCTTCATTTTTTCTTTGAATACAGAATTAATATTCTGCTTTTAATTCTGCATTTCATGGAAGGTAACATTCGTAATATTGACATTTCTGTCGTCAACACCTTATTTTTCTAGATTTAAAAATATTTATATTAATTCTGTTAATTTTTAATATTGAAGTATATTCAACTGCATTACTTTAGTAATTGTTCGTAGTGTATTTTATTTCTTGTTTAATTGATAACTGAACCTCCTCCACGACCTATTTATAGGTGGTCAGGACTTGAATAATCTCCAAATATCTATATTGTGAGCATACGTTGCATGACTTTGCTTGCGAGGATAATTCATGTAGAAACTTTCAAGTTTCAGATGAAGCTCTTTTTGTCGTCTTTTCAAAGATGTGCCGGTGGCAATGATGAATTGGTATTTTGTGCTTACTTGGAGTTGATGTGTCATAATGTACACTACCTATTACACGAACCTTGCAGTGGCTTAATAGCGCCTCATGTAGCAAAGGAGCCGAGGGGAAACCTGAGTCAAACTGCGTCATGCCCCGTTTGTGTAACAAGGAAGCAACGGCGAGTAATGTATCAACTTGCGGAGGAACGTGAAACTAACAGAAACTAAAGCGCTAAACAAAAGAAGGCAAAATACGACTCCCGAGAGTCCAGGAAAACAAGTTAAATTTCACTCGGAAGTGAGTAATTTTCGAGAGCTGATGAAGTATGTTTCGTGAATGTGTAGATTGGATATAAAATTGAAAATATCTCTGAGATGACAAAGGTGATAGATTCATGTGATAGTATAGAATGTTAGTAAGGAACATATAATAATTTTTAAGGTAAAACGTTTCGTTTTATGATGTATCAAACGAGTTCAACATTTTATTTTTTACAATTACAATAGGTATTTTTATGTGAAGTGCGTGACAATTGTTTTTTGCACGATCGAGATGGAGAATTTTTGTCAAGAACGATAGGTTGAACATCTTCATTAAGGTAGTCATGCAAATTGTTGTTTCATACAACGTATTATTTTGATCTTCGAAAAGGAGTGATACAATGAAGACATAATAAAATAGTGCTATAATAAAACTTCTGATAGCATTCATGTGAATGCGCAAATGAAGTATTATCGCTTCGTTGTAAACGCACATCAAAAACATAAAAATACCGAGAGAAATGGAAATTCTACATATTCCTCCATAAAATACCTTCGACTGCTCGCAGAACATTACTGTAATTTATTATTCATGAAGTAAACCACAGCAAGGCTAAATAGTTCTTCAGATCTTCAGATCTCCGTGGAAATATGAAAGTCTTACTTACCACAAGATCAACTTACCAAAATGTTCATCAATGAAAAATATTCTTCAATATTGAGAACATATCAAAATAGTTTTTACATAAACAGAGATATTAAAAATTATTACCAGAATACTCGTAAATTCCAGTTGTTCTGAACAAGTCTCATAATTAAACTCTTGAAAAAGTTCTGGTGACATAAGCATAAGATATTAAGAACTCTTGTACATGATCATGTAAGATCTACGAACAAGATGGCAGATAAGACTTCATTTAGATAGCATCATCGCCTAATTAAGACATCAGAGTGCAGTTCCACGTTTTCCGTGTGAAAACAAACCTGCGTGGCTAATCATAGAAATTGCTACTCGTTTTCTTGTAAAACGTGTTTGTATATCTGTACTATGAGTTACTACAATTGTGTTCCTTTTTGCCTTTTTTTAGTGAGGTGTTTTATGGAAAAAGTTGCAAGTCTTCTATATAATAAATAATTAGTCTTACTTGTACGATCTCATGAAGAACTGAACGTTACTTTCCCGTATACGTACTTATATAAGGAGTATGGGGACATACACGTAATACTGTGGAAAATCAATTTCGAGATTGCAACGGAAATAAGTTTTGGGTCTCCTGATACAGAAAAAGTTTTGTTTTTTTTTCAAAACGTCCGTCCGTCTGGTGTATGTGAATAACAGTAGCATCTAAACCATGCGTAGGATTTTTTCAAAATTGAAAGATTCCCTGTACATTTGGCCTGAGTCGAAGATGTACGATTTTGTCAATCATTCATTAGTTTTCGGGGGTACTTTACATGAAGCCCCTGGGATATTTTCTAAATTTTCTCAAAAATAGCTACAAATTTTTTCTTTAAATTTCTTGTAAGAATAGAGTAAAATACACTTATAAAGGTGGCATGGGTCCGATTTTCACGGTAAACTCTCAATTTCCGAAAATTTCAAAATTTTCGATTTTTTTCGGAGTTTTCCTACCACTGCAAAATTAATGATAGCGATTTTCCTCTCAAATTAAATTTGTTGCCCATAGTATGTTCTTTCATTGGGGTCATGTACAGTTTTTGAAAAGTTTAGTAGTTTTCGCACAATATTGCGTGAAATTTGAGCAATTATAAAAAATGACGAAAACAGATTTTGTCATAAACCGCTCCAAATTTATTCTTTAAACTTTTGGTAGGGATTGTGCTAAATTCACTTTATGAAGTGACATAAACTCCATATTCCTCTAGTCGTTTGTTTTTTCAAAAATTACAAAAATGTGTTTTTTGACTTGTCTCTCACATCGTTATATGCATTAGCGACAATTTGTTCACATAACTATATTTATGAGTACATGTGCTTTGAATTATGTCAGATAAAGTTTCTCGAAATCTCAACCATTTTCTGCCAAAACTAGCTCAAAATTTCGCAATTTCAGAAAAGCTAGAACGCTATTTTCTCAGAAACGGCTCCAATTTTTTTCTCCAAACATTTCGAAAGGATAGTGTTAATTGCACTTTTAATAAGATAAGTTCATTAGTAGTTCATTTCGGGGATTTTCAAAAATTACACAAATGTAACTTTTTGAGAATTACTCACCCCCTTAATATGCACATTTCTGGCAATTTGTAAACACTATTGAATTTGTAAGTTAAAGTACTTCAAATGAAATTTTTTGAAAACTCAATAATTTACTGTAAAAAAGAGCTTCAAATTCCGAATTTACAGAGGCGCTTAAACGCTGGTTTTTTAAAAATGGCCCAACATTTTTCAAAGGAAATTGCCATTTTGGACGAGGTTGTACTGTTCTTTAATAATCTTAAAATAATACTTCCGCTCTACAATTAGGAACCCGAAAAATTGAGAAATTAAAAAAAAAGTGTTTTGCCAGCTGCCATCTATTACCATTCAAAAGTATATGGCAGGTTCGCGTAGCTAGCCGAGACAATAGGAAATAGAAAACAAATACCGGACAGTCTGTGACATTCTGTAGCATCACTAGTTTGCTGTTGCAAGTATGCTTGTTGTTTTGAACTGAATTTGCAATGTAACTGAGATGTTTTAAAATTATTATTATTATTATTATTATTATTATTGATATTATTAATAGAAATTAATAATTATTATAATTAAAATCAAGTCGTAAAATTACATATAACTTAAAAACTGTGGTAATACTCGTAGTTGAGTATGTCATTCACTAATCATAGTTTCCTACGAAATGAGAATGAAATTGAAAGAAATAAAATGTTAGGTATTTTATTTTAAATAAGTATATCACCTGGATAGTGCCTAAACCTTCTGTATTAACAAGCATTTTGAAAACAGAACACAGATAATTCAGTTTGTTCCTGCACGTGACGCACAGTTATAAGTGCACTTTCTCTTGTTTACAAATAGGGGTATATAGTAGCCATTTGCGTAGATAAGCGATTGGCAGTAGCACGTGGAGCTTATCATTGAGTGCCCTGTACTTGTTTGTGAAGTAACATTCACTAATTAGAAGTATGTCTCAATATTGTTTGTCTTCCTGTAGTCAAGGTTTTCCTATGCTATCTATAAGAGTTACGTTTTGTTTTTAATAGTACTCATTACTGTTAAGTGAGTTTGTTTCCTCAAGAAGCAACGCTTTCCATATGTTACAAATGTAGTGTTCGTGTATAGTCTAAATATTATTTTGTGTTCCAATTTTAGATTTATGCACATTGGTTGGGAAATGGAACAAACTATTTCAGTGATTACGATAATTTATTTATCACAATTATTTCACAAAGTGTTTTATTTCCAAATCAATATGATTAGCTTGAAACATACATATGTATATATGACACATTCCGTTAATATAAACCAGGAGTTTCCAATCTTTTTCACTCATCTATACCCTTGAAAAGAATTGTTAGCTCCATCGCACTCTTTACATTATTCTCAACAACGTATCATTCATAATGACACAAATAATTGCCCATAAATGTCTTAAATATGACAATTACGTACACTAATATTTTGATAAAAGTAAAAATAAAAAATAACAACTAACATTCTTAAATTAATTTATGTGATTCCTGCATAATTGTATTTCATGTCTAAATCGTGAAAGCGTTCAGGGTGACTTTGATTACCTACTGTTCTCATGTGGCGAGTTGATCAACTGCGTGGGAGGGTGATTTCGTAAAGATATTTCAAGACCACTCTATCGAACACGTTTCAGAAGATATCCGTAAGAGTTCTACGTTGTCCAATAACAAGTAAAAGTGTATATGGCTTACCTCTGACGAAAGATAATGAACGATTTTTTTCTTTTTTCAGTAAATTAATTAAGACAGTTCTTTCAAACTTTAATCACAATTTATTTGTGTATAGTTCTCTGGAGGTGAGAATACAATGCGTAAAATCAGAGGTCAGTATCCAACTTAATGACTTTGCTTAAGCTCATCAATTTTGAACTTATACTACTGATACTCACTCTTATAATCTACAAGCGCACAATTCACAAGTTTAACTAATTGTTCACAATTTATGAACACGTGGTGATCATTCAGCTCTGAGAATTAATGAGTGTTTCATTAAAAACATTCAGTGGTGTTCCTCACTTCTCGCAAAAATTGGAGTTTCTGTGAACAACACAGAACACTTTCTGAACCCTCCGAATAATCTGAAATAAATTGTCATATACCATTACTATGCAATTCTTGAAATATAAACGTGTACCATACCGATTCAAAAATAGTCTGTGACACTAGGTACCCACCCTTGCCTTAGATACATATTGGCGAACTCTAATTTCGTATCTCAGAGGTGTAATCCCACTATCCTCATTGCAGAGACGTACTAACCGACACTACAAACTTGTGCAGCTGGAGTCATGGGATTGTTCATGGTTGTCCATTCACTGCATCGTCGTTTACTAGTGCACCAAACTTTCAGCTATCCGTTCATAATCCTATTCAGGGCTGTAATTTCATTGTTCCTACTGTGATATATATATATATATATATATATATATATATATATATATATATATATATATATATATATATATAAGGTGTATATATAAACCTACGTAGGTGTAAGTTTATAAGGCGTAGTCTTGTAAGGCTGATAAGACGTATACGCCCGTGGTCAGGATTATTTCCTCATTGTCACAGCGTCGCTGGTGCATTAAACTTTCTGCCACACTATCATGGCCTTCTTCTGGGTTGTTCGGCTGTTGTCTCTGTGGAGGTGAAATCACAGATTTTCTAACCCGGTAGTAGAACGCCGCGACGCTGCCGTGATATAGAAGTCTCAAAACTTGGGCACACCAGCCTGCAATGCGATGTTGCATGGACAGCGATGAGAGCAATCCAATAATTAATTGAGTTTTTCAATCTGTATTCGATTGTTTCTAATAAACACGCAAAAAGTCGCTGGTATCGACTCAGAGATCTTCCGTTGGGCAATTTGGCGTGCGGGGGAGGGCGAGGGTTCCTGGGCGCATGCGAGATGCGGCGAAAACCAATAGAGCAAAGCGCGTTGCCAACGCCCCCTTCCAAAGGCTAATACCAGCGCTGTAAAGCAGAGGTAAATATTTTGTTTAATTACGAATGCACATATCGAGATAAGGAGCGCCGCTCGGGACTCTGGGCTTAATGCTGCGGGTGGAGTAGGGGCTGGCGCGGGGAGGGGCGAGGAGGGGCGGGGGGGGGACGCGGGCGGTGGAAATATCAACAAGCACACGAGATGGCGATAGGCGGGGGTCCGATGGCGCGCGACCGTGTGCCATTAGCCGGCGGCCCGGTGCGCCACGGCCTAAACGCCCCACGGGCCCCGGACCCTCTTCGCCTCGCTCCTCGCCCTCCCTCCCCTCTCCAGCTCTCTCCCTCCCTCCCTCAGCCTCTCCTCCCCCTAGCCTCCTCCCCTCAGCCTCTCTCTCCCCTCAGCCCTCCTCCCCTTCAGCCCCTTCCTCCCCTCAGCCCTCCTCGCCCTTCAGCCTCTTCCTCCCCAGCCTCTCTCCTCAGCCGCTCCTTCCTCAACCCTCTCCCTCAGCCCTCCTCGCCCATCAGCCCGCTCTCACCCATCAGCCCCTCCTCACAATCAAGCGCCTCCTCCCATCAGCCCCTCTCCCCACACCTTCCACACGCCCTCTCTTACCCTCTCACGCCCCCTCACCCTTACCCTCCTACCCCACTCCGCCCGCTTCAGCCCTTCTGCCCCGTTCAGCCCCTCCTCCCCCTCAGCGCTCATCCTCTCACCCCTCCTCCCCATCAGTTCCTTTCGCCCCTTTCGCCTCTCCATTCCACCTGTTCTCTCCGCCCTCCTCAGTATCTTCACGTTTCAGACCCTCCACCACCAGCATCTCCGCCCGCTCACCACCACGACCCCTCGCTCTCTCGCACCTTGCCTCCCGCCCACCATTCCGCTCCCTCAGCCCACCCACTCTGGCCCATCCCCGTGCCTCACCACTCTCCCTCACCCATCTGCCCGACCCCTCTGCCCCCTCAGTCCCATCCCTTTCCCTCCACCCTCTCAGTCTCACTCCTCCGCCCCCTCAGTCCAACTCCGTCCCCAACTCCGCCCCCTCAGTGCCTCACCGCTCCGCTCCGCCGCTCGTCAGTCCTTCCTACCCCTCCGTCATAACCACCTCTCCACCCCTCCGCTCCCCCAAACCTCAGCCTCTCCACCCGCTCTGCCCCTTCGCTCCCTCCGGAATCCACGGCACCTCGGCATTCTATACCTTCTCACACCCCTCCTCCCGCCCTCTCCGCCGCCATCTCCCTATATTATCCTTCCCGACACCATTCTTATCATCCACCTCGCGCCGTCGACTCCATTGCCATCCTATACTTCCCCAACGGCTCCTACAAGTTAACCCCCCCCCTTCCCAACACATTCATCGTCATTGTCTTTATCATCATCTGCCTGGTGTCTCTGGGGACCTTTACGCTCAAACCACCAAACTGCGAGTTCAAATCCCACGCAAAGAAGGCGTGAATGCTGTGGATTGGGCGCATTTCTGGTTCATCATATGAGTATTAACGCTATGAAAGTCTCCTCTGTGAACGACGACCTGACGAATAGTACTTGCTTGGCTATTGGGGAGACGCCGCGTCCTGTGCACAAGTGCCAACGTTTCGGTCGCCATTCTGCGACCTTCATTAGGGCGTTCGTATTATGAAAATCGCAGAATGGCGACCGATTGACGCGGCGGACGGTATAGTACATACCGACTCCGGAAACATAACGACCACGGAAGCCTACGCTCTGACTTGGAGAATACATAAGTATTGCCCTTGAATCTTTGCATGGCAGCTGCATCACGGTCGCCATGTCGTGTATGATATTCTGTTTCTACAAAATCGTAAGCGTTTCTCGCCAGCGAAGAGATGTGGTGATTAAACATGATCATACTCGATGTACATGATCAGACGCAACCACTTCGTCGTTTCGAAGGGAAAACTTCCCTTTTCCAGTGTCACGACCTTGAACAAACTGCGAAAGTAGCGTGCAAAGCAGTCAGTGTTAAGTAACGTCAACTTGTCTGTGTTATCATGCGCTTGGCCTCTTTAAGTGTCAGATGCTATATCTTATGCATATCGTGCGACAACTACGTTCTTCTTTTAAATATTGACAATGCGTTCTATCGTAAGGTAATGTTTCTTAAGCTTCTGCCTCTTCGTTTTGCATTGTAATCTTATTTTGATAATTGCAAAACGTCGCAATGGCCAAATATCTTATTGCATAATCTATTATCGTGAATGATAACATCCGCCACCCGGGTTCCAAGAATATTTCGAATAAAACTGTAGGCACCGTGAGGAATAGAAGAAGTAACGAGGTAGAGAGAACGATATAGAGCACATCGCTTGTCGGATTTTTCCAAATCTTCCTATTTCTCTCTTCAACTACAACATCCATAGCATCTCTATTTAGTAGCTAATTCCATTCATAACATCTATGCGCGAGTGAATTGACAATATGGTTTGGGTATAATACGACTCGATTGAGTTCCAAACAACACATTGCCTTATTCACTTGCTTTTTTCGTAATGTATCTCCTTTTTCACAACCTTAACGTCTCATATCAGACTCCCTGGGTTCCTTCGTAGCGTGTCGTGTACTGTTGTTGACCTTATCTATCTACCCCAGCCTTTGTTCTTTGATGTCCTCCATGTAAAGCCAGTCACTACTTCCCTTCTCCACTACGCCGTCAAAAACTCCGACTCTCTCTCTCTCTCTCTCTTTCTTTCTTTCTCTTCCTCTTTCTCCTCCCCCCTCTCTCTCTCCCCTCTCTCTTTTTACTTTCCTCCAACCCCCTCCCTTTTACTCTCTCTATCCCATCACGCCACCATCTCTCTGTTCGTGCCGTGTCGTCCGTGCGGCGGTGTAGCCTATTGCCCTTACGTGCTGGGGGGTCAGTCGCACCTGCAATTGCCTTCTAAATTTCTTTATTCTTGCCGCCTCGCTCGGCTAGCGAGTCAACAAAGGGACACGGTTCGTTTTGAACACATGCACGTGCTTTATAGGATATTTATCCTTGTTGAGAAAATAGTTCAAAGTGGACATTTTTAGAATCAACATAAGTTTTTTTTCGGGTTACTTTAATTAGAATGCTCAGTCACAAAAATTGTATAATGTATCGGGAAAAGAAGCCTTTACTGATGACTGTAATTTATATTCGTTTTGTTACGTAATCAATGGGTGTTTTGACTTTTAGAGTAAGAAAAAGTAATATAAATAATATAATTTTGAGAACGTTACGCATTCATCACACCTTTTAATTAAAATATTTTATCCATCAACTTATTAATAAACATTTGTCAGTGAGAACTAGGGGATTCTTTGATATAAACACTAAATTTTGTTCAAGTTTTTTTACAAATTCTGTATTTAGACTTACGGTGTTTTTGCGAGTACACAACAATCCAATATATTTGATTCTACATGGGGCATTTTCATTTTCATTTCATTTCCAATAACTAAAATTTTGCTGTCGCAGTGTGAACTGAAAAAAGTGAATTTTTCAAGATAATGTACGACGCTGGAGTTAGTTTAAAAATACAAAAGTACATAACCGACAGTTATGAAGAAAGTAAATTGTAAGCCAATACCTCCAAGCATTCTCATCCAATGAATACATCAACCGTAGGAGAACACTACATCAACTAAATTGCTCGTTCACAAGCGACCAGTAATTAGCAGATGAAAACCCACTGTTTAAATAAATGACATTTCATCGATCTCCCGCCTGTCGGCAGCAGAGCACGAAGGCTGATTGGCGGAGCAGGGCCGGCGAATGCCTATCGCGCGATCAGACCGCGCGCGTAAGGCGCCGGCCCTGGAGTCCGTAGACAGACACAGCAGCGCAACCGCCGCCATGTAATATCCTCTCACCCAACAGCCAAGCAGGCAGCATTTTGGAGTTAAATAGAAATTATAACGCAAGCGCATTACAGAAAGTTTTGATTGTATAAATATTGGTTTGGGGGCCGGGCAAGATGGCCGAGATCATTAGAGCAGTAGTGCTGTAGCGGTTTCGGACCAGAAGACCACGGGTTCGAGTCCCGCCTCTCGCATGGGTGTATTTGCATATGTCTTTATGTGTGTGCCATCCTTTCATCCTTCACAATCATCATCATCTCATTATCCATTCCCTTAGGGTTAACAACCTTGGGGAATATAAATCGGGATAGGCAGACGCGCAACGTGAACGGCAGCTAACATTTAACTTACCGGATAGTCCTGCTAAACAGAATACAGATGTTGAGGAGAAATGAAAGCAATTGAATATACTAGGTGGAGTTTCGAGTATATTAATATATGATTTGATTAGGTAGATGACTTGAAATACACACTGTTTATTGCACGGTTCAAACTCTTCTGACAACTGGATATAAAATGGCGGAATCGGCAGAGTAGGCAAAGGAATGCCTACTCTGAACTCTTCTGTTGCGGCGGGATTCGTCTCGCTCGACTCTCGGCCGACTCATCGACGAATTAGCATCCGGTGGATCCGAGAGTAAACGAATCTTTGAATATAGAATTTGTAAAAAAACTTGAACAAAATTTAATTTTTGTATCAAAGAATCCCCTAGTTATCACAGTCAAACTTTTATTAATAACCGAGGAATAAAATATAATAAAATATTCATTAAAAGATGTGATGAAGGCGTAACATTCTCAAAATTATATATTTTTTGCGAGAATAACCGGCTGATATTACTCGCGCAACTTTTCTTGAACGATGGATTGAAGAAATGTGTCAAGAGTAGGGGGTTACGTTATAAAACTCATCTCTAGATTTAATGAAGAAATGCCAGTCTCTGGAGAATCAGTCACGCCTTCGTAACGTTCTCAATAATATTTTCTAACTTTCTCAGGAGTTCGAGGTATGTCCTTTGATTGTTATTCACATGCTTCTGTCATTTATTTACATATTTTTTGGAGAAAAAAACGGACAGAAGTTCTAGTCTGCAAAAGAAAATTGTTTCTACTTCGCGCGAGTGATGATGTGTTTGGAATGTTGTCATTGGTACTCGTTGTGAGCTTTTGCCTTCAACTATTTATTGTGACAGAGAGGGAGAAGCAAGGTCATCGTTCAAGAAAAGTTGCGCCATTAATACCGCGCAATTAGCGCCCCTTGCGTGAGACGCAATGGTGTTCCATAAGAATCAGCTGTGAGCGATACCGAATTCGCAAGCGACAGTCCATTGTTTTGGAGAAAACCCAACTGCTAATCAAAAGATTAGTATAGCCGAAGTCGTTTTTCTCTGCGGATCTGCTTTAAAAATTGGGCACAGTGACAGTGCAGCAACGGCTACTTTCATTGCCCTTTAAGATTTCTCTTCAATGGTCTCTCGAATTCTAAGTAGGTAGATCTCAGCTGGACTGCGCTTACCCGTGTCAGGCGAAAATCAGTACCCAAGCTTGCATTCCTAATGACGTAATCTAACATTAGCAATAACACAGTAATGATACTAACGCGTTGTCCAGAACGAACAAACAATCTAGGGATACCTCTTGCATCTTTATCAGCTTGTTTCATGAAGTCGTTTGAGCTTATTTATTTTCATCTGACCTTTCTACAGATTTATTATGCATTCAGTTTTGAGTAAGCAATATTGTATTAGAAATTGACTAATAATGTTGACATATTGAATAGTTATTATTTCGTTTTGAAAAAGAAAATATCGTCAATCGTGATCTAGCATCTGCTATCAGGTATTCTCACTTCCACTTTCACTATTGTAAGTCCGTTTCGTAAACTCTTCATCTGCGATCGCCCCTCCCCCTTTATTTCCATTAACCAACGCGTTAACAGTCACCGCCATCTCATTGCCACCAACAGCACCGATTTAGGACATATAACTTCACAATTTTATCAATACAATTACGATCCCAGCAACACTATCGTACTTTTCCATCAACACCATAATTTTGTTTACCACTCTTGTCATATCAACTACACTCCCACCAGCACTATGTTGGCCATTCGCAATTCTTCACTTCTACCATTGCCACTATCACTCTCATCGTTATCATTACTATCACCTTTATCATCAACACCCACACACTATTTTCACCACTAGTATCACCTCACGATCACCACTACCATTATCATAATCTACCTAAACCTACATCGCCATTATCACCTCCGCCTTTACCAGTTTTTACCAGCCTTTACCAGTTTTTACCGGCCTTTACCAGCCATAACAATCACTAACACTACCAACGTCTTCGCTACCGTCACCTTTACCATCACCATCACACTTCCATCATGGCCACCATCAACACTACCAACAGCACCAGCGCCACCGCCGCTACTCGCGCAATCCGCATCACCCCTCCCATCCATCACCGCGTGCGTGCGTGGGCGTGAGCGCGGGGGCGGGGGCGGAGGGGGGCGGCGCCGTGTGTGGGGAGGCGATCGCATGTCGCGCGCCACTCCGTCGCCGGTTATCTCCCGGGCGCTGTTTGCGTAACGCTCGCACGCCAGCGATTACCTCCTGCCGCCCCCTCCACCCACGCCCCTGCGCCGCCCCGATCGCCTCTATGTTCACGTCCTCGCCGCAGCCCACCGCGCCGCGCCGATCGCCCCTCTTCCGCAATGCGCCCGGCCATGCCATGCCCCCAGCGCAGCCACACCAGGCCGCCCCACTACCACCCTCGCATTCCCTCGCCATCCCCTTGCCACTTTTTCCTACACCACCCTTTCGTCGTCCCCTTGTCATTGTCTCATCCTCTCGTCATCCCCTCGTCATCTCCGCGACAACCTAAATCATCCCCTATTCGATCCTTCGCCATTCCTGTTCCAACCTGGTGCCGTCCACACGCCAGCACCTCGTAATACCCGCACCATCCTCTCGTCCACCTCGTCCCCCTCGTCCCCCTCGTCCATCTCGTCCATCTCGTTCATCTCGTCCATCTCGACCACCTCGTCCATCTCGTCCACCTCGTCCCCATCGTCCGCCTCGTCCACCTCGTCCATTTCGTCCACCTTGTCCACCTCGTCCACCTCGTCATTCCTTCGTCACCCCTCTTTGCCCCTCTTCATCCCCCGCCATTCCCACACCATTACCTCATCATCCCCGTACTGTACTCTCGTCACCCTTGTTATCTTTTCGTTACCCTCGCCCCCCCCCCTCGCCATCCCGGCGCCTTCCTCTCGTCAGTCTCTTGCCACCCCCGCTCCATCTCCGTGCCGTCAATTTATGTCACTGTAATGCCTCTGAATAGGAGGTCCTAGTTTCGAGTCCCAATAATGGCAGGATTTTCATTACTGGGTAGAGAGCGAGGTCGAGTACAGTCGCTATCTGGAGGAGAATTCTAGCGACCGATTGCTCTGATCGGTAGTTTTACGTGGTTACTCCGATCATCATCTGGCGAATGCCAGAGCAGTTTCCTAACGGGCCAAGGACCGCGCGTGGTTTTTACATCCTCCTCTTTGCCATATCCTCACCCCGTACATGCACACATTTACACTAACATACTAACCTTGCTAGCCGAATATGGATCGGCACCGCATCTCTCCACCGAATGGGGGGAGATCACCGCCTCCTCCGGAGAAAACATGCACTACACTTGCCGGAGTAATTACCTTAGCAGTTGACGCGTCCGGTATCACTATCAACCACTCAATCAATGCGTGCCATTGAGTCAAATGTGTGAAAATGGTTTGTATGTGCTATCTCTCCCTACCACCTAAGGAAGGAAGCAAACTGGTACTCCGAGCATGCGCCGTAATTTTCTCCATACAGCCGCAGATCGTCGTTTTCACCAACATCAAGAGATTTTTATATAGGGGTACTGTCTGCAATTTGTTGCAATTATTTTGTGTTTTGTGATTTCAACAGATGCATATTTACTTTTCTTACCCTGCTTTATAGTAAACAAACAAGTGTTAGAAATATTACATATTCTTCGTTTGAGCGTAAATATATAAGTAGTAGTTAAAGGAAAAATATACAACGAAAAATACTCAAAAAACTTCCCACTCTTCGAAGTGAAAAACATAGTAATCAACCGAATTTACTCTGTCCCTTACAGTTCAAGTTTAGCCAGTATTGAGTTCAGAGAATTCAAGTCCGACTTTAAAAATATCGTAAATACGAATACTCCACGGAAACCATTTGTGAAGTGTGCATTTGGTATAAATAAATCAATAAATAAAAGAAATAAAAAATCACAAGCATCGCATACAATCCCTTAGACAACAAACGATCCAAGCAAACAACATTTTTCGTTACCTTATATTCTATTGCGAAACTAACAAGCTATGTTAAAAAAGAAGTGAATTTCCAAAGATATATCAAGTTTTGAGTTCCTCGAGCGGAAACCTTCGAATCAAATCTCAGCGCAGCAACTGAAATAAAACGAATTCGAAGTCGTATCTCCCTCTCCGAACGGTGCTTCGGAGCGCGCCAGCCGTAATAGCCACGTTGAGGGCGTCGAGGACCCGGGCTGAGGGACGAGGAGAGAGGGAATGGGTGAGGAGACGGCGCGAAAGGGCACTCGGCCGTTTGGCCGCTTTACGAGGGCGGGACCAGCCAACGACCGGGAGGCTCCCAACTCCCATCCAAGACCTCTGAAACGGTGCGGCTGCCGAGTTATTGGACATCATGGCCGTCCACGGAACTGCCGCAGCTCCCTTTTAAACATTTGGTGTCGTTTTATGGCGGGAGAAACGGGCGTTTTCGCCTCTAAAACCTTTCGATGGGGAGATATACTACGCTGCGAGGATTGTGTGGAAATGAATGTAATGAAAGCGTTGTCGTGTTCGACAAATTTACTTTAAATTTTATGAGAAAAGACTAGGACGTGCTGCGAGAAAATTGTTTCTTCAAAAGATCTTCCGTGTTGTTGCTAGAAAATCGCGTTTCCTTATGATTCCTTTTAAATGTGCCATCAAGAAGGACGCTCGGGTATTGTTGTCGGAAATTGCGGAAGAAGTATTTATTAACTTCCTAACGTGGTTAGTTTTTCCTAATCATATTCTTTATTGTATAAATCGTTGAAAATGTGCAGATTTTATTTTTTAGGTCACAAGGCAGGATAATTTCTGGCTAAATTCTTTTTTGTTTTCCATTTATTTAAATGATTGTGTTCATCAAACTTTAAATGTCCATAACTGTCAACTGCATTAGAAGCGTTAGAAGATTATCCCCAACGACTTTAATTGTATAGGAATCATTCAATTTCTTAGTAGGGTTCACTGTTTCACTTCAGATATTCTGTATTTTATGTTTTAAAAGTAAAAGTATGTAAAGAAAGTTATGTTATTGTGTGTAATGCAATGCTTGTAGACTGTTTATTTAATGTCATGAGCTTCGAAAACGATACATATCGTATCGTTTAGTGAAAAGCTTCCGGTATAACGGGATTTACTAAAAAGAGAAAAGAAAGGACTTGAATGACGAAAATATGTTGAAACATTTTGCCAGTTCCTAAAATCAAACGTTGCAGCCCTGGCGCTCCATTTGACCAGAGACTTGGGAGCAAACGCATCCAATGATGTGCACTGCCGCTTCTTCTTCAGAGACAGAGGTCGCGGGGAGTGACAGCTGTCTCTCGAAGGGATCCTCGCTCGAGAGGTAGCAAACACCCTTTGCGGTGCCTTGAGGAGCTCTCGAGTTGACGACAGGCGCCCTCCAGCCCCTCGAGGACCCTCCAATCACAAACAGTGGCAAGCCGACCCTCGTGGACAAGCAAAGGCAACTGAGAAGGAAATACGTGGAGTGACATTTTGTTGTTGAAGAGCTTACCTCAATACTACCTGGTGATTCCTAGCACTTCGATTGTCTCGATTGAGGTACGATAAGTTTTTCCAATTCGTTGAAAACATTCGTTTTAAGAATGTTTAAGATATTAATCAAACAATACCTTTTCAAAATTAACCTTTTTTAAACCTGTTTGCCCCCTTGCCACAACTCTCAACTTTCAATCTAATACTCGACGTAAATGTTCTATTTTGATATCCCGTTCCAAAGTTAAATGAAAGTAATTGTATTGCAAATTAATAAAAAATTGCTTAAAACTACCCACGAAATTTTAAGCTAAAAATTATACTTTTTTGATGGAATTAAACACATTATTTTAATTATGTTATTTCTTATATTTTAAATGATTTGATATAAATAATTTTATAAATATTATGAAACTTTAGGTAGAACATTCATTTTTCAACAATCTCTCTCTCCTTCATTTGTTTTGACAGTGACTTTGACTACTTTTTTGTCACTTTTCCTCTAAAAACCTAATGTTCTGCTCTAAAATATAATCCAAACTTACATTTCGAATACGTCTTTAAATAATTATTTGCCAAAAAGGAATCGAATCCAAAACTGTGTTTTGGAGATCGCTGTTTTCTATTTCAATTCATTCTACAGCGATATTGAGTTCATTTGCTGAAGAACTCAAATACCTGGACTTTTTCCATTAATTCTTTAAATAGAAATTAAAAAAGAATCTCACCAAATCTGTTATAAAATTTATTCTAAAGTAATAAACTAACTTTTTTTTCTTACTCAAAACGAACTTTTTTCTCTTACTTTTGGAAATAAGTTGTCAAGAATGTGATTTCCAGTTTCATCATTTCAGAAAACTGAGTACAAATTTTTTTAATTTTAATTTTCACGAAATGTATTTAAAACGTTCATTTTCATTTTATCATAATACACCCTATATTTTCTTCATTTTTATTTTCATCGTGTTGCGTGTTTAGAATGAAGAGAATCTCTCACTAGATGCCAAATAAACCCGCGTGGGCGCACTTTGAGTACTCAGCGGGAGGTCTCGCAGGGCAGTCGGGGTCGGGTGAGGGGACTGAGAAGCGAGGTGAGGAACGACCGCCCCCTGATGGGATAACTAGGACGGGGATTGATCGAAGGCTCACACCTGCGCCCTCATCAAGGGAGCATCACCACTACCCCG
>BOPP01000091.1:4017042-4034117 GCA_017312745.1 Gryllus bimaculatus
CGCGTCTAACGGTGCGGCTCGCGCTAACGAGTGGGAAAATGAGAAGCGATCGAGCGGTTTGCGTTTGAAAAGAAGGCCTTGAAAAAACCGAAGGTGTGAACTAAATGACGGTTTAATGGTTTTATTGTTCCGTGCGCCCGCCGTGCCGCGCCGCTCCGCGCCGTGCTGGCCCGCGGCCCGACCCGGGCCTGCGTCGTGGGGAGGTTACGATAGGCAAACAACCTTTCGACGAGGAGATTCGTGTCGCAGCTCGTCACTCACCCACAAAGAGACTTGGCTGATGAAGTGAGGCCGGCGGGAGAGGTGAGGCGTATTCCATAATGATGAAGACTCGCGCCGTCGCTGTGCTGCTGCTTTTGTTTGATGTCTGAGGAGCGGTACGAAGAGCTTCCAGTAGCTTTGTGGACGACCTAATTATTCTTTCCTCGGCTTTCTGTCGTAACCGTGTTAGAAATTCTTCTGTGGGAGATTTGATTGTCGTGCCGTATTTTCAGTGACAGTCGCTACAAGTTTGCCGGAAAATTGAGGTAATAATACATGAAACGGCTGTTGAATATAACATCTACAGTTTGTAGGTTTATTAAAAAGTCCTAGCTGCCCTCTCTAATTTAGAATATTTTCAGACTTTGATGTCCACTCTTTGACATAGTGATAATTTCATTGTATTGAAATAGTTTGTAACACAAAAGAAACATCTTTGTAATTAAATTAATGGTTAAATGTATCAACCCGAAACAAAATCATCGGTAGTATGTCTAAACGTAATGTTTCTTTTCAAGGTTTGGACAGTTAGCACAACCGTGTAGTGATGATTTGATGCATTCAACAATATTCAATATTAATTTACTGAATTCTACTACAACTACTGATACATTTTCTTGGCAGTTAAATCAAAGAAAGATAATTTTCAGCATTGATTCACTCCAATTTCCTCCAAACACAGTTACAATGATGGGAATGATTTTTCACAGTACAATAACTTATAAAGAATTGTCTTTTTAACTGTTATTCAGTCGTACACATAAATCGATGAAGATATTTTATTTGTATGTTTAATAATAAATTAATAAGATTGTTTTTTGTTATTTAAGACCGCATCAACTTCTAGGTCATTAGCGATCACTATTGCGAGTAACTGTATAGTAACTATGAGGATGACACGATATGATGATGATGGTGATGATGAGGGGAGAAAGTTGGAACGAAAGCAAAAGACGAACACAATACAACCACGCCTGAGGCTGGGCTCGAACCCGCGATCCTTCGGACCGAGATCACAAAGGCGCTACTGCCTTGGTTATCTCGGCCATTCGGGCCGGCTATTAGTATTGTTATTTCCAAATTAAATTGTATATGTAGTGACTTGAAGGAATAATGAAAAAGCCGTGGTCGAAACTGTCTTACAGCTTTGTACAGTTGTAGCATTGGTCACGAATGTTTGTACAGAATTTCATGATATATTTAAATACAATATTTATTATTCTGTGTATTAACACGTTTTTATACACTCTGAAGCAAACAGAACATTTTAAAATAAATTGAAATTAATTAAATTTGTTTAGCTGTTCTTAATATTAAATATACTAATAATAATAGTAATAATAATAATAATAATAATAGTAATACTCTATGTTTAATATTAACTTATTAACTAAGAGTGTTGTTATTTACAAATTAAATTGCAAATGTGGACAGTTGGCATAATAAAAAACGATGGTCGAAAGTGGCTTACAGCTTTGTACAGTTATAACATCGGTCACGAATGTTTGTACAGAATTTAATGATAGATGAAAACACAATATTTCTTGTTCTGTGCGTAAACACGCTTGTATATATTCCGAAGACGTTGAGAGCAAACAGAACGATTTTCCGTCACCCGAGGACTCGCGAGCGCCTTAATGCGAGCATCAATCAAAAGACGATGAGCTGTGTGTCGCGGGTGAAGTAACTTGGGGACACAGGCGTGACGTCTTGACACGCGTTATGAATTGGTCCGAAGACAAACGCCGTTGGCCTGTCGTTTATTCCTTGCACCTGCTTGTCAAGAGTTGCTCTTTCTTTTAAAAAATTCCCCTTCGCCCCGGCGGAAATATTGCCGGGGAAGGGTCGATGAACACAAGGACGTGGGGGAGGGCCACGCGGAGTAAATGTGGGTTTTCACCGCGTCCAGCCAAAACGTTGATGCTTTGCAGCACATGGAAGAGAAATCGTCTGGGCGAAATCGATCACGTGCCGATAGCAACTGTTTGAGTTACTGTTGGGCTCAAAGACGGAGCAAATGAACACAGCCCATTTTTCTATTTGAGGTTTTTTGATGTTCTTAATCCACAGAATGTTTGAGGGTTTCTGAAAAGTACACGAAATCAAGGTCATTGTTAACGTTTTTGGAGATTTACTTGGTAGAGGGAATGCCCAACTATTTGGCGAATCGTTGCACATCTACTCCTTATAATATTAGCAGTTTTGTTATCTGGATGTGATTAAAATATGTCTAGATGGTAAATGTATTTTAAATCTTGATTATATATTTTTAACATGAAATTAAAATTTTAAATTATAATATATATTAAAAGTGTAATGTATACTTTCATAGTATCACTTTCTGTAAATTAATTTATTATAGCAATAATCTTCATTAGTTAGTAGGATCTAATCCACATTATCGAATTAATTAAACAAATATCGTTTCAGGTTGAACATTTTTCTTAATATTAGAAAAATATTTCCCGATATTTTTTGAAGCAGCGGCTTGTTACACCAAGTAGTATGTTTGTTAACGTACTCCATTATGTGTCAATTTTTTCATTCTGGTGTAACAGGATATATAATTTTCCAAATCGAGCACCAGCAGGGCCGAATTCAATAGGGTGTCCAGAAGAGCACAGATTTGAGCATGGGGGAAAGAAATGTTTCATAATAAGTAAAAAAAAACCTATTGAAAATACATATCTGATAAATAAAAATAGTAAAATATTATTAAATACCTGAATATTATAACATATAAACACAAGTTTCCAAGAATCAGAAATTAAAATTAAATTCCGTAATTTCCAAAGTTTCCATAAATTCTTCTTCTACCCGCACGTGCTTTTCTCTGCCATACTGCACAGTTCCTGAATACGAATGTGAACTGTAGTTACTATAAATCTTCACACCACGACGAAAGCGTTAATCGATTTCATTGCAAGTCCCAGCAGTACTTTAGCAACTTCTCCACCGTTCGGCTGCCATAGCAACGAGAGCGGAAATAATACCTTAGGAAAACACGACCCACCGCTCCAACGGGCAAAAGTCGCCGAGTGACGCGAAACAATTTCCTGTAAAACCTCCCCAACAGGAAATGATGCAGGGAAACGGCGCTGAAAGCAAACCCGGCTCTCTTTTCAACGCCACGCCGCCCCCCGCCCCCCCCCCTCGCCTCGCCGGATTTTTGAGAATTGTTTCTAAACGAGTCACATCTCGGGGGAAATTACAATCATTAGCGCCAACTGGCGCGGACCCCGCGGTAGGGCGGGGCCCGTCGCCGTATGACTCCGTTTGTCCACGTGGATGCGTTAATGCATGCCAATCACGAACGCGCCTTGCCCTCTGGAGAGCTCTCGAGAGCGCGGGCTGGCGACAGATGCCGCTGCGGTCGAGGCGGCACGTGGCGGGTGGGGACGTGTGCTCCGCCCACAACGCACACTGGGCACTCGAACGACGCGGACATCTGGGTGGCCGAGGTGGCTCAGCGCCTCGGGCGAAAGGGGCGTGGGTTCGAGGCCCGACGTGGGCAGTGCTTATAATAATAATAATAATAATAATAATAATAGTAATAATAATAATATATTTGGCTACAATTGGCTGATTGCCAGGTGGTAGCCATAACCTTACAGTCTTACAATATGTACACTTACAATTCAAAAACAATTTACAATACAATCCTTTCGAGCATATACACCCAATATATAAATATACACATACCTGTATACATCTATAGCACACATACACACACACACACGCGCGCACGCACACACACACGCGCGCGCACACAAACACACACACACACACGTGCGCACGCACACACACGTGCGCGCTCGCGCACACACACACACACACACATATATATATATATGGTTGTTTGTTCCTTGTCTTTCATGTACGAGTATGTGTGCTGTCGCGGGGAAGGCCTTGTGTGAGTCTGCTGACCACTGACCCAGGAGCCCGCATCTAATGTTCTACAATTTGTAATGTGTTTTCATCCATCACTAAAGACTCAACCCCCTCTCCAATAACTTTTACTCAAACATCAACTCTATTTCACACGCAATCCACTACATCCTCTCCTCAACAGACTATACTCCAATACGAATAAAAGACCGATACGCTTTTTACGCCTCCCTAAACACACTCGTGAACAATTGTTAACAGTAGGTGCAGATTGTAGCTTCCTACCCTTCTTGAAGATCGTGTTAGTTTTAATATTAGGAAATACGAATAGTTGTAAGCTATCCAATGCATATGAAAAAGTGAAAGTGTAACTGAACTATGTATTTCCGAATGAAAAAATGTATTAAAAAAACGACGAACAACACACAACTCCTAAACAGGGCGCAGCAGCCCACAGGCGCTCGCGATTTCTAACGAGAGTGTGTCTCATTTCTGTGGATGGAGACGTAGATAAATAGAAAGATAGTAGGAGAGAGAACTATTATTTCTGCCAGGAGGGTCTTACAAACTATTGTCAGAACTCAATAATTTATATGAGTATGTATTATAATTCAATGCAAGATATTTATACATTAATCCTATGTACATTTCAATTATTAAAAATATTATTATTAACAATATTATTAACCTTAGATATTTATGACTATCCTATATAATTCTTCTATATTCTCAAGACGTGATTTTCTAACCCCGAAGCAGTATATTGCACTTTACTTCTCAAAATTACACAGTATTTCACTTTTTCTCTTTTTATTTTCCACGCCACTCCATTCCACTCAACTACACACTCCACACCACTCCACAGTCCACTCCACTTCCAAGGAAACGTATTTTTTTTCTGACAAAATGGTAGCTTTGAAGTTAGGAAAAGTATGTGCTACATTTCTCGTTTGATAGGAAAACGTTGATTTTTCTGCCAAAATAGTAGCTTTAAAATGAGAGAGAGTGTGCGCTACGTTTCTCGTTCGCTAAGGAAACGTGCTTTTTCCTGAAGAAGTAGTATCTTTGAAATGAGAAAAAGAGTGTGCTGCATTTCTCGTTTGCTAGGAAGACGTAGATTTTTCTGACAAAATAGTAGCTTTGAAATGAGGGAAAGCGTGCGCTACGTTTTTCGTTCGCAAGAGAAACGTAGATTTTTCTGACGAAATGGTAGCTTTGAAATGCGAAAAAGTATGTGCTACAATCTTTGTTCGCTAGAGAAACCTCGATTTTCCTGTGGAGTTGGTAGCTGTGAAGTGAGAGAAAGTGTCTGCTACGTTGGGGCCCACTGCGTCTCGTAACCGCAAAGCTGCCCGCCCTCTGTCAGGCCGCAAGCGTCGTGATGTCTTTCTGTCCCCGCGCGCTCGACATTGTGCTATCAACACGTCCTCGCGTCCTCATTTGGGGTGAGGAGCCACGTGGCGACGGTGGTACCAGCTGCCGTGCGGGAGTCGCGTGCAGGGCGGCTTTGTACGCGTCTTTATGCGAGGGGTGGTTCATGCTCTAATATGCCTCTTTCAGGCATTGAAGGAAGGTTCACTTCCATTAGGAGAATTCTGTTGTCCTGTGAATACGACATGAAAGCAACACTGGGCAGAAAGGAAAGTAAGTTACTATTTCATATTGTCCAAGGTATAAGAAAATATCTTGGGACTAATATTTGGGGAATTTTCTGTCGTTCTAATTTCTTCGGTAGTTTACGTCATGAAAAGATAACTACTTGTGGTGCTATTTGTAGAACCACGCATATGTTGTCGTATTTTTCACCACTTTTGCAATTTTCAAAAAATCAGAGGGAAGATTTATTTTCGAATAGCAGATTTTATTACAAAATATGTATCTTTAATATTGTGTTCGCAGGATGACGTCTATTTAAAAAAAATGTAATTTTCCCAAATCCAGGAAAGTTACAAAAATTGGATCAATTCCATTTGCCAGTGTTTTGCCCTATCAAAAAATTGATTCAGTTTTGAAATATAATTAAAATGTTGTTGGTGTTGCTTGTAAAGTACCTCCAAAACTCCAAACATCCGCTTCAAATTCAAGGACCTGTGACATGAGAAAGATCTATGACGAAAATCCTCCCTCTCTAACTTTGTTCGTTGACGGACGAGCGGGAAGACATACAGACGTTTCGCAGTAAACTGGGGACGTCGGCAGTCGTAGAAACTTTTTTGTATTTAAATTGGTAGAAGATAATTGACGTATCTGCAGGTAGTATTGAGTGCATTCGCATTCTTTCTTGTTCTTAGAATAGTACGGAGGAGCTCTTGAGGTAGCTACCATCTGCCCCTGGCACGGCCCGTAGTCACCTCCACCTCCACCTCCTCTACCACCTCCACCCCCGCATCCTCCTTACTCCAAATTGCTGCACTGCCACCTCCACCACCATCACTACTACAGCTACTGCCACAATCATCGCTAACGCTATCTCCGCTCGCTGTCGACACTGCTCTCGCCGCCACCAGTGCCACCTTGTAGCCGTCCCAAAGCCACCTCCATCTCCACCACCACCACCTTCACCTCCGCCGCCACCACCATCGTCACCTACATCCCTACTGCACCGCCGCCGTCACCTTCTCTTCCTCCCCGCACCCTGCCGCTGCCCGCACCGTCCACTTTAACCCGGCCTCCCACCCTGCATCGCCACTGCCAACCGTCGCTTCTTCACCTGCACCTGCGTCGCCGCCACTTCCTCCTCTCTGCGTCCGCCAGCCGCTATCTCCGCCACCACCGTGCCACTGCCACCCAGCCACTGCCACCGCCACTGCTCCACCAGCACTACCACCTCCACGCCACTGCACCCGCCACCGCACCTGCCACTGCCACCGCCACTGCACGCGCACTGCCCGCACTGCCCCGCCACTGCCACCGTCTCAACCCCGCCACCCGCACGCCACTCGCCGACCTCCACTGCCACCGCGCCCCGCCACTATTACAACCTCCATCCCAACCTGCTATACCGACGCCCGCCACACACCTCCACCTCCACCTTCCACCTGCCAGCGCGGCCGCGCGCGTCGCCTTGCGCGGGCGCGTGTGTCAATTTTTGAGAGCCGAGGCCCCAGCGGGTGCGCCGCGGGTCAACCTGCCGCGCGGGGCTCGTAAAGTGGGCTGGCGCGTAAGGCGCGCGTCCGGGCCCGGGCCCCGCCGTAAGCGAGGGCGTCCGGCATACGCAGCCCAGCAGGATGGGACCGCCGCCCCAAGCACATTCACAACGAAACGGCCACGCACGAAAGGTTCACGACCCGCAAGGATTCGCTCATCAAGTTTCTGACGAACTTCAGACGGATATTTTATAACTTTTATTATAATAATAATAATAATAATAATAATAATAATAATAATAATAATAATAACAATAATAATAATATAACAATAATAATAATATAATAATAATAAAATAATAATAAATAAAAATAATAATAATAATAATAATAATAATAATAATAATAATGATTAATAGAACTTTCATTATCACTACAGAAATACTCAATTTATAACCCACCAACACTGTTACATGTCAAACTCGTGTTTCTTATAACTACCATTTGCTTTGCTCATGTTTTTTCGTAAAGGTACTATATTGTCTCTGAAAGCTATTATTTTGTTTCTTGATATATTTGTTGTCTTGTAGTTTGTTTTACAATGGTTTCTTATAGCTTCTATTTGTTACGCTTTATATTGTGTTGATACTTGTGATAACTTAGTTAAGTGATTTTACAAAAATTAACCTATTGTAACCCTGCTAAAGCAGGCGGCCTTTGCCCTTTATGGGATGTTGTAGGATAATAATAATAATAATAATAATAATAATAATAATAATAATAGTTATATGTAAGGTTTTTGAATTTTTCAAACGTAAAAAAACATCATGAACATTTATCTAAATATTCTTTTTTCGAGTTGTGTCTGTTCTTTAACCAAATATTAGAATAATTAATGCTTCAAATTCTGCATGGTATTAAGTTTCAAAAGAACAACTGAGTTTTTATTCAGAACAAGCATATCATCTCTGTACAATGAAAATGAAACCTCTCCAAAATCATTTTGGAACACATTGAATGAAAATGTTTAGATAATTTTCGCAGGAAGTGCTCAATAAAGTTAATTCACGTAGCAACCATAGCCCTGCAAAATGGCCAGTTTTAACATGTATCACTTTTCTTAAGTACAGACAATATATTAAATTACTATATACTTCAAGGGTGTAACAAAAGTCAAACATGCTTCTTGAACTTGAATTTCACCTTTGTTTTATGTAATGAATAATTTGCATTTCGCTTAATACTTTGTTATTTTTCTGTATTTTGTTTTGTTATAGTCAGTGCGTGTTACTGAAGGTTAAACATTTCACCGAGGCTTTCTTTTCAATAGGTATTCATATCAAAATTGTGGTTGAAAAACATAAATAATCCAAATCAGTAAGAAATTGGAGAAACTTGTAGAAAATAGGAATTTTGCATTCTTTATCATTTCAGTTCTATCACCAGTGTCCTAGCAACACACATTATTTATTTGCTATCTATTATCCTTTTCGAAATTTATCGTCTAACACGAATTTATCGTTTCTTTTTACAGGTATCCTCGAGAAAAGTTGATGTTCTTATAATACTAATTGTCGATTTATTTATGTTTCTTCATGATATCATAATTATATGAAGTTTCTCAGCTTCCATGGTAGCTAAAATCGAGCAGCGCCTCTAGCGGCTAGTGTGGCAGAACTGTGTTGGATCAGTCTTGCGCAGTCACTTGATGTTGGGGTCGAGCAGAGCTGTTTATGAAGTGTGTTATTTTGTTAATTTTCTAAGTTTGCTACAATCGCGGCGCTAAGTTTGCTAAATTCAGTATGTAATAACAATGCGTTTTACCTTCTGCAGGGAGTTCATACTCGCCGACTCACAAAAAATGGATACTATCAAATGAAGTAGTTTTCGAAAGAAATATGTTTACAAAAGGTTGATTTTTAGTAGTAAAAAATCACACAGGTAGTTCGCGAGTCAGTCGGTATGGAGAGTAAATACTTTAGATGTGACGGCAAAATGAACAAGTCCGCCACAGTTAAAACCGTTCTCCTGCGAAATGACGATAATTGAAATGCGTTACTTTCCTTGTGCACCGACATTATAACTAAATCCCGGAGTTTTAAGTTTTAAAATATGCGTTTTAGATGCCTAAAATAGGTTCTTTCAGCATCTGTTAGGCCTTTTAAATGGTGGAATATGCACAAATAAAGCAGAAAACTACAAAAAACACACATTTTTACACTTTATTATATATTATTTATTATTTTACAATTTATTATATTTATTATATAATTCTCAAAGTTAAAAATATAAATCAATATTATATAGAATCAGCATAGCATATTTTGCAATAAGACTATTTATGAACAATTTTAATTATTTGTGCTCTGACTAGAATTATTCCTACCATATTTGCCTCACATAAAATTACTAATACTTTTTCTAAGTTTTCAAGAGAAAATGATTGTTTCTTATCGGTCAAGATCACTTTTCTTTTGCGTAAATTCAATCGCTTTATCTTTAAAGGGGAGGCAGGCTTTCCACGAAGTCGGGAAGTAGTGGCATGGAGACTTTTATCGCACGATCCTTCTTCTGTATATTCATTTCTCGCTATCTTACAGATAAACGCAGCTCAAAATTGATATCATCCTTGACTATTGTGCAGGCACAGAAAAAATGTTAAAAGTAGCCACAAATAAAAGAAATTAGTAAAATTAGTTTAATTTTAGTTTTTTGAAAGTAAAATAAGCATAAATAGGCATTAATGTTGAAATAGGCTCTTTTAGGTGATTTAAAATTGATAGTTTTAAGTTCAAATAATCCTAGAATGTATACATAAAACTTCATTTAGTTTAAGGTATCCAGGGAAAAATAGGTTTTACCTAAATATCCGCGGTCTAGATATGAGACGTAGGGCAGAATTTATAGTCGATCCTTAAGGAGTGCTACAGCAATAAGGAATGCTTAAGCAATGACGAGTTCCCCAAAATGAGAGGTCACTTAAGGAGGCTAGTATTTCATAGATGTCTCTTATGGGAGGAGAAATGAGTGTTCCTTAAGGTATCGAAAATGTTGCTACGGTGCATTTCTGTCAGCTCACCCAGTGTTTAAAACTGGTTTTCGTCGTTTCGTTTGTCGTTGACTAACCGTGTTTTTGTTGTGACTTGTGTGTTTTGTTGTTGAATTTACATTAAACGCAATTTTACGACGATTACAAGGGTGTGCATTTTGGCGTTTTATCAGATAAAAATGCGAAATCTTTCTATCTGATGAAACTGTAGTAAACTCCTGATGTTACGTACCAACGATTCAGAAATTTCAGAAATTATACGGCACAGTGCAGCTTGACTTTATAGAGATCTGCGCAATCTAAAACAAGATGTAATATAATTACATTTATCATATCTACAATAAAATTATCTGGAAGATACAAAGAAATTTTATTTCTCTCATAAGATTGCACAAGATACCTCATATCTTTTGCAGTCTCATAGAACGAACCTGAAAGATGAAGTTGCGTAAAATGTAAATATTATTATTATTAATTACATCTTAAAGCTATTATTAGCATCTATTAGCATCTTCATAAGAGGTGGAATTGGAAAGCCTTTCTTTTTTTCATTTCTTCTTTCGTCGATGAGAGGAACAAGATTCTTTACAACAGTGATTTTACGAAAACGAATCAATCTTCTGAATTATTATTCGTTGTATATTTCCCATGGATTATTAGAATCTCTGATACCTTTCGTTTCGCGGACTATATTTAGAAAGTATAATTCAAAATACTCCAAGAAATCATCGGCGTTGTCTACGATGTCATTGTGTTCGTAGACTTCACTTAATCGAAGCTGGTTAACCCTCTAGTGAATGAGGTATACTTAAGGCTACTGACGATCTACCTTATAGAAATGAGTGGTGGCTTATTTGTCACTCATTTGAACATAAGGGCTCTTTGTGAATCAGAATCTCTTGCTTAAAGAATACTTATTATAAGAAACGACTATGAATTAGACCCGTAACCTTTTACTTCAGTAGGGCTATTTCATTCAGTGGCTCTGCGTTGCAGCGCATTATGTTTCTTTTCCTGTAAATTTTATGCAACACAAAAGTAAGATTAATCCAAAACAACCTTGATTATAGAAATTGCAAAGTTCCAGCGAATTTGTATGAAAAATATACTCATACTTTTACGGTCTTATTGACTTGGGGCCTCTCGTGCAATCTGAAGTTGCAACGAGGCTTCGCCTTCGGCCTTCTTATCTATACTACCTTAAATTTGCCCACGGCGTCCTAGAGTGAAGGTAGCCATGGTCTGCCCCCACGCATTTCTATGCCAAGATGCAGTGCCTCTGACCGGGAGGCCTTAGGTTCGAGTTCTGACAGTGGCAGGAATTTCAAAACTAGCTTGTCAACTAGGTCGAATTCAGCCGCTGTCTGGAGGAGAATTCTGGCTGCTGGCTCCTCTGATTCGTAGTTTTCCGTGGGTTCTCCAGCCGACACCTGACATTTCCCACGAAACGAAGCTTCACACGGTCGGATCCCTGTTAGTTTGCTACTGATACTAAAGATTGCTATATGATACTAAAGATAGGGCAATAGCGTCTGCTACGACCTCGTCGCCTCCCTTACATATTTTACATGAAATGGTTGCGATTTGAACGTCCAAATCATAGGTGGGACACTACGATGCCGATAAGTGGCCACTACGGTTCGGGTCTCTTCGGCTAGACAGTGGGTGAGGCCTAGCATTCGAAGCAATGTTGTTTACTAGCGGCTCGTGACATTGCAAAGAGGTAATGCAAAAAATATAATCGAGCAAAAATCTCATATAGAACATATAAATACAACTATTATTTTCCATCATGTTTTTCATTCTTTTCCGTGTTTTGTTAGGAATGAACAGACATGAAAAAAAAGTTCATTACTGTACTCCAACCGTAGTTCTTCCGATCTGTAAACCATCATTTTACGATCAAACTATTAGACTTTGGAAATTGCACTTTCTCTATCCTTGAAAAACGGAAAGAAAATTGTCTACACTTTTTGTCATAACAGCATATTATAACATTAGGTTTATATTACAAATTAGTTGCTTGAAACTAACACTTCTTACTACCCTTCGCACAAACTCGAAATTTAGTGGTCACTGTCACGAAAGTAAACATTAACTGCAATCAAGAATGATTTCATAATACAGAGTAAGGATACGCCTTTCGTGTTAGTTGATCTTCGCTTTTCCACTCCAAATCGTCGCGTTGGTAGTCGATTTGTGAACGGGGTCAGATTAAGGAATAGGTCCCAATTTTTCTATTTAGAGAATAATCTTAATGTTCTGTTTGATATTTTACTGCCCTTTCAAATACAAAGTGCTGCACGGATCATCAAAGGTTGGGCAAATTGAGATTCAACCACGCACAAGATCAAACTACGGAACAAGACGCACAGATTTACTTTTGTTGCTCTCTTTCACTCCGATTTTGAGGCGTTGGAAAACGATTCGTGAACGGAGTTATGTTTCAGGATAAGAGCAAGTTTTTTTGTATTGCGAGAATAATATTTAAATTCCGGTGGCTTGTGAGATAAGAACCAACGCCGTGCACGGATCAAAAAAGGTTGTGAGCCACCGCAGTAAAGACCTGGCCGAGAGTGGACAGCGCCTGTCTACCGTTGTGTGGTTTGTCTCTCGGTCGCCGCGGCGGGCGTCAGCTGCGCGGCCAGGGCGCGGGGGCGGCGCGGGCGGCGCGGGCGACACGGGCAGACCGGTTCGCGGGCAGCCTACTGTGCTTCCTGCCGCCGCCGCCGCCGCCTCCGGGAGCCAACAGCCCCCATAAACACGCAGCCTGGCACCTCCGCGCCGCCGCCGCCGCCGCCGCCGCTGCCACCTCCACCACTGCCGCCCACCTCTCCTTGCTCGCAACCTACCGCCACTCACCTCTACCCACCGTTCACCGCCCACCGTTCACCATCCACCGTTCACCATCCACCGTTCACCGCCCACCGTTCACCGCCCACCGTTCACCATCCACCGCTCACTGTTCACCTCCCACCGATTACCACCCACCGCCAACCGCCCACCGTTCACCGCCCATCGTTCACAGCCCAACGTTCACCGCCCATCGTTCACAGCCGAACGTTCTTTGCCCAGCGTTCACCGCCCACTACCCAACCATCCATCATCCACCATCCACCGCCCACCACTCGCCGTTCACCGCCTTCAGCCCATTGCCGGCAGCCTATCGCTCACTGCCCATTTTCCATCGCCATTGCACACTGCATATCGCCAGTTTAAATAGTATATAATTATTTTTTTAAAGAAATATTCTTAGAATTGTAATTGGATTTCAACTTTTTAATGCGCCAGGACCGTTGATATGCCCTACTAGTGTCAATACATACGATAGATAATGCCCCCAAGCCTCAGTAGAATGACCATTCCTGGCAAATACATTGACGTTTTGAAGTTTGCTAACTCTTTGTTAACTCTCGTTATCGAATTTGCGTTATAATTACTCGTACCTTTTTCGTATATTTCGTTTTTGTGACAGGACAATTAAATTTCGTTGAATCTTGGTTTAAAGATAGTTATTTTAAAGTAATGTTCTGTTAGCTGTTTCCCAGGCCTCGAAGGTCACAATGACGGATCTCTCATTTTCTAATGTCATCCCGCTGGCAGATGGCTTCGTTTTATAGAAGCATCGTAATAAATGCGTGTCGTTTTCAAGTGTCTGGCGTCTCTTTTTCTCCACTTCCTCTTCCATATCCTCTTACCCGTCCTCCTCCGTGTCTATTCACCACTTAGACATCCACCCCTTCAATCATTTTCACCTCTACGTTCATCCCAATCTCTTCAATCACCTTAACCTTCCCTTTCCACCTCCACCTTCACACCCTTCTCCCACTCCTATCTCTACACTCATCTCCATCTCCATCTCCACTTCTATACCCTCCTCCACCTCTCGAAACACCACTTCTATCCTCATTACCACGAAAATTAATCTCCTCTTTTGCAGTTACCTTCACCATCTTCAGTTTCATTTTCTTCGTCTCTTTTCCTTTCCGATTCTCCATAACGTCATAACTTCATCAACTGACCACTTTTTCATAACTTCATCCATCAACTGACCACTGCCATCTTTAGTAATTACACTTATTCTTGCTGGGGACTGAGTATTTAGAGTATTCCGGCACATCAACAATTTATATAGTTAGTCCCATAAGTGTAGTGAATGTTATAACCTGAGATACTGCGATATTCCGTTCTGGAACGTGAAATCGGCGCTGACCTATAGGTCAACTGGCGAGTTTTTCCCGTCCAGTCATCTTTCTCAGAGGGGCACCACCCTACCTGGGGCAAGCTCTAAGCTTTTGAGTGGTCTTCCGGCATGTGTGATAGTGTAGAGAAAGTATAAATGACTATGTTTAAGGGGGGAGGAGGGTAAACAATAAGGAAAAAATGATAGCGCATGTATAGGCTGTAGCGCTGCCGTTTGTTGAAACTACTCCGGCATTCCGCAAATAGTGATCAGGGAAACTATAGAAATTTACCTGTCAGGTCATCGGGTCACTAGAACTCTCTTCCAGAGAGAGATTTGATTCGATTTTCTGGCTAGTACTAAGCAAATGTCGAAACTTCTCCGGACGACCGTCGGAAATCGAACCCGACGATCGTCCCATTAACGACGCTGCAGAGGCAGGGGACGCCGTTGCTGAGCCATCGCACTTGGCGTATTTGTACGCTGCCGCAGCCTCATGCCTCAGCCGTCATGTTGTACATCTCAGGTATATTCAGCTTCATTGCCATTTCCACGCTTTTGTTGCGTTTTCGTGCCTTGGCCTCCACTACCTTTAACGCCTCTTTCATCTCCATTACAGTTACCATTGCCATTGCTTTGACAGACACCGCCTCCCTCCCTCCCCCCCTCCCTTCCCCCTCTCTTGAAGGCCGCCCCGTCGCGCGCTGCCCGTCAGAGGAAGTGCCCTCCGTGCGGCGGAGTTGTTTGTTCGAGAACTTCTGCCGCTTTTCTAAAACCGGGGTCTCCAAACTTCGGTCCGCGGGCCATGTCCGGTTCGTGCGAATGATAGGTGATTCTTTTTTTTATACTCCTCTCCCCAGTAGCCCTTTGGAGGTGGATCATTGTAGGACGTGCAGTCTTGGGTAGCTGCGTTGCGGGTTTAGTAACAAGAGGGCAGGCATTTATTTAAAACTACTAAATAAAAGTAACATAATTCTATCTAATATCTAAGGGTATAAGTTTAGAGCCCTTTGACCTATTTAATTTGCTCTAAATGGTTTTTGGGTAGTACTATGAACGTTCGTTGATTTGTCTTTTTTAATGTTTAATAATTCATGTAATTTTCAGTCACACAACATACTTTATATAACCATTTATTCAGCTCATTTATTCTCATGACTGGGTGATTTAATTTTCCTCACGATACTCCCCTGTGGAACGATTCTGTAGCGCCATTCACTTTCGTCTGACAGTGTTGATCCACAATCCACACATCGGTGTTGGCGGTTCCTACCGTTACTTCCTTTTCTTCTTCTGCAGTTTTTTTAATATATGAAGTGTTGGCATTATAAATATCAGTACAGTTGTTTTTGCTTAAAAAGGTTTTAAAAAGATGAAAGTTAACCAGGTGCGGGGTGTTTCGTAAACAACAGTGGGTCAAATACTTTATGGTCTAAAAGAATAATATTCTTTCGTTCTTCATTTGTAACGGAACTATATTTCACAAGAAAGTTAATTAAAGAGGCGCGAGAAATCTTGAAAAGTATATTTTTTTCAAACCTTATTTGAAATTGATTTTTTGATGATATTTTGGCAAATATTTGATTCTTTAATTTCTGTTTAATATTTTATTAGTTAACTTTGTAACAAACAGCAATAGTCAGATAAGTGTACTTAATATTATGTTGTAGTAAGGTAAAAGTGGTTCTTACCTTTTAATAATAATTTTGCTCTAAGATATTTCAGGTGGGCTCCGAACTGAAAATGTTTGGAGACCCCTGCTCTAGAAGACGACAGATGAGCAGCGCAGCTGTGTGTTGTTTTCAAAGTCTTTCCGCCCTTTCCCCTAGCAATCTGGGTTTGAGAAGGGAGTCTTAGAGATAGGTGCTCGTGTTGTCAAACCAGACATCAAGAATGACACTCTAAAGAGCTCGAGCCTGGACAAAATGGCATTCGGTGTTGTATATTTTGTTT
This sequence comes from Gryllus bimaculatus, assembly GCA_017312745.1. NCBI lineage: Eukaryota > Metazoa > Arthropoda > Insecta > Orthoptera > Gryllidae > Gryllus > Gryllus bimaculatus. The sequence goes on from BOPP01000091.1 coordinate 4,033,463, forward strand.
ATAATGTGACACACTAAGGGCTGACTAAAAACTCCAAAACATCTACTTGAATCAAAGTTTGTGTCCTCTTCAGTCACTCAAAGGCCCCTCGGTTTGTCTTGAAGCATTTAGACTGCCGCAATAATTCTTGAATGTGAGTCCTTCGAATCAACTGCAATAGATTTTAGGGAAATATTCTTAGCACTATTCAAAACGAACATTTCGTTTCCATTCTTTACAGTTAGACACATTTAGACGGTTGAACTGCCAGCATAGCATCGAAAAACAGGATTCACTCACAAACCTAGATGTAAGTGTATTAAGCTGACTGTGATTAATACCTTAATGCACTTGTATATAAATGTGATACATTTAGCGTCTTTGGTTTGTTAATTTTGTTCATCTATAAACCCATAATCACGTTATTCTATTCACCTTCAATCTTTGATTTTTAAATATAACTACTATAACAGTCGATTCCACATTGTACCTTCTTTTCACACACACACACACACACACAAACGCTAGAGTTTGCTTAATAAACCATTATACGTCGTATTAATTGCATAATAATAATAATAATAATAATAATAATAATAACAAATGATAATATACTAACAAATGAAGTGTGTAAACGATTGCATGAGCTCTTAAAAACTCAACTCTCTGCTAGAAA
>BOPP01000091.1:4034647-4053233 GCA_017312745.1 Gryllus bimaculatus
CCGAAAATGACACTTCGGGCACTGGAGTGTCTTCACTTGGATACCAGGAATGTATATAATATGCAAAGACAGAATACTTTTTGAATACATGCCGTATTGACAGAAGCCATCTGAACCTTCAGTAAGCAACCCACACACCTGGTCATCATACCTGTGTGTGGTTGACATACCGACCAGTAGATACTGTTGAATAATGTAAGACAATAATAATAATAAATAATAATAATAATAATAATAAATAATAATAATTTTTTTAACCTGTTCATTAGACGTAGGAATATGACTTAATAATATTAATTTCTGCTGTTCAGGTCAGTAGAACAGATGTTTTTTCCAAAAATTGAAGGATTTGAGTTACCTGTGAGAGAGTTCCTACTTTAAAAGCAGCACATTATCGACTGTTTGTGTTCTAAACCAACACGAAGGACACGTGATACAGGGTATGAACGCATTTATGATTTACGTGTTGCCTGTCCAAAATAACAGCTCAGGCGTTAAGTAAATACGTTTCTAAGCTTATTAACTGCTCGTAAATTTTAATCTTTGATCTAAAAGATAAATTTTGTTGTGATATTTCGTTGAAATCGTAAATTTGGTGCTATCACGCCAAAGCTGATATTTTTTTTACACAATAGCAGTGAGTGGTAATTGAATGCCAAAACACATTTGTATTTTCTTTCTTCCGCATAAACAATAGGAATTATGGGTTTTATCGCTTGAGGGCAAATCATATTTTATTTTAGTTATTTCTATAATCCAGTGTATGCCAAGATACCAGATATAATAACTATAATAACCGTAACATTTGATTTCGTTAAAACAGTGTTGTTTACGGATAGTGTAATCGAAACGTCATAGTTAGTTAACACAATCATTACGTACGTGTAATTTAGTCAAATCTTGTTGCGATGCACATGTAGGTGTGAGTAACTTTGTAGATTAGGGCGAAAATTAGGGTTGTTAGAGTTTGGCGTTGGAGAATTTTCAGTGCGCGTGTTCAATATGGCATGTTTCGCGCAGGACCAATGTTGTATTAGTAGTCTCGAGCATTACCCCGAAAATCGCATCTGAGAATCAAACACTAAAATGACAAAAAACACAATATACAAATAAATTTCTTTAATTAGCAAGTAACGTTTATTCATTTGTATACAAGATATATATTTACGCATACAACACGTTTAATAATTTTTGTTTTGTACTATGAGCATTTCATATATGATTTTAAATATTTGTTAATCTTCAGATATGCTTTGAACCATTTTATCGGTTTCCTGCTAAATAATTTAAAAAGTCATAATAAAAAAATCAACGTCCAAAAGATAACACATATCTCTACAAATTCCTTAAAATATATACCTCTCTCGACCTCTATTATAAAAGGCGAAAAAACATGAAAACGGAAGCACCAAAAATACCTCATATAGTGTAGAGAATGTTTTTTATATTTTCGGGAGAGGGCGGTTGACTTGCTGTAACTGCCGGCGCCGACTTTCAGATCGGCTTCGCGGGTGACTTCCCTGTCTAGGTATCTCCTTCAGTGGGACCCACTAGGCCTGGGCGGACTTCAAAAGTCTCGACTGGTTTCCCCCCCCCCCTTCCCCCGTCATTTGTGGTAGTAGTTCATCTGAGTGTTGAAGACAATAGAAAGAACATGGAGGACGAAGGAAAGATCCCGCTCGATCTGTGAGCTCTTGATAGGGTTCTGCTTGGCACGGAGAAACCACGGAAAAACTGCACGATCAGAGCAGTTGACCACAAGAATTCTCCTTTATATTCGACCCTACTTACAAGGCGAATAAAACTGAAAAACGGAAAGCTACCATAAATTACCTCATTAGTGTAAGAGAATGTTTTTATATTTCGGGAGAGGGGCGGTGATTCCTTAAACTGCCGGCGCCGACCTTTCAGATCGGCTCGCGGGTGACTTTCCTGTCTAGGTATCTCCTTCAGTGGGACTCCACCTCACCTGGGCGGACTTCAAGTTCTCGACTGGTTTCCCCCTACCCCGTCATTTGTGGTAGTAGTTCATCTGAGTGTTGAAGACGATAGGAAAGAACATGGAGGACGAAGGAAAGATCCCGCTGCGATCTGTGAGCTCTTTTGATAGGGTTCTGCTTGGGCACGGAGAAACCACGGAAAACTGCAGATCAGAGCAGCTGACACAAGAATTCCCTTTAATTCGACCCTATTTAAAGGCGAATTAAAACATGAAAACGGAAGCACATAAATTACCTCATTAGTGTAGAGAAATGTTTATATTTCGGGAGAGGTGCGTGTGGATTGCTTTACCTGCCGGCGCCGACTTTCAGATCGGCTCGCGGGTGACTTTCCTGTCTAGGATCTCCTTCAGTGGGACTCCACCTCAGCCTGGGCGGACTTCAAAAGTCTCGACTGTTTCCCCCCTCCTCCCCGTCATTTGTGGTAGTAGTTCATCTGAGTGTTGAAGACGATAGGAAAGAACATGAGAGGACGAAGGAAGATCCGCTCGATCTGTGAGCTCTTTGATAGGGATCTGCTGGGCACGGAGAATACCACGGAAAACTGAGATCAGAGCAGCTGACCACAAGAATTCTCCTCCGACACTGGTAGAATTCGATTCAGCTAGAATCGAAAAATCTGCACCATCGAGACTCGAGCCCTACAAATTTCCCCGGTCAGAGGCACTGCAGAGACATCAGTTGATCCCTGAGCCACCAAAGCCGTAACAAATTCTTACGCTTAATTGCTCTGTTCCCTTGGTACAAAACTGCGTGTATTACCATGACAGCATCATGAATCTTGAAATATTTCGAAAGGAACTGATAGGCAATACTCCAGTCGTGTGTACTAAGTTAGTTTTTACAGCTTCTACTCTTCCAAAGGAATGCCGTACCACCCCTCTACAACATAGCACGTGCACGCACGCCCCACCCCCCCCATACACACAATACCACACCATTTACGAGTTTTCGTAAAGATGCTTCTCAATAGCACCAATACCATACGAACGTGCATCTGATGCGCTCATACACACACACGCACATGCTGATACAGATACACATACACATACACACAATACACTACACATACAACATACACATACCATACACATACACATAACACATACACATACATCATACACATACACATACACATACACATACACATAACACATACATGTTTCCTTACAGACATCATGGTGGAAAAAGTTCTTCGTCTGAGGGACCCTCAAAACGGATTTTGCCACCGAAACCCACCTCTCATTTTAGGTGAGATTCCATTACCATCCTGCATACACCATACAGCCTAGAAAGAAACAATCAAGGCAGGTTTCGATGACGCGGCCAACCATTCCCCAAGGAGAGCGAGGGGCGCTTGGGGCCGAAGGCGCGCTCGATACTCAGGAGGTCCGTGGCGGCCCCGCCCCCCCCTCCCCCTTTCCTCCCTTCCCCTGACCCCTCCCCTTCCCCCTCCCCCACCCTCTTCCGCGCCGGCGCCGATCAACAGCCGCTGCGCCGCTGTCAGTCGCCAGCACGCACGCACGCACACACGCACGCACGCAGGCGCGTGCCAGGACCCACCGCCGTCAAAGCGCGTGCCTAGAGAGGGGGGCGCTGTGGCAGACTCACGCTCCACGCCCTCGCCCCAGTGCTGCATCGCGACCGGAATTGATGGGCTTATGGAAGGGGCAATTGATGAGCTTATGGAAGGGGCAAAGTTAAGAGATTTTCAGGGAATGGAAAGTATTTACATTCAGCCACCACGATTTTTGGTTACCAATTATTATGAGAGAAATGCAATTTTGTATGATGGATTAGAGTCTTAAGAATATGTTGAATCGTAAACAAACAGAAAATCAGAAAACAATGGAAGGATTATGATATCGTTTTAATAGACAAAGAGCTCGGAATTTTGCATCTACTAATTATTTCATTTATAAAGTGAATTGTTACTTTTCGCGGAGTATTATTTCGAAACATTCTAAATTGCCCAACATTGCTGCTCATGTCGAACATGGGCAATGAACAAACTTGCAGTGCTCTGGCACTACGCAACAACTTCAATTTAGAACTAATGTAAGAGAGATTTTCTGCAATATTTTAGAAATCCAGTCACACAATTGAGTCAACACACTTAATTTCATAAGAAGAGCTATATAATAATAGCATTTTGTTTACAATATTTTTTACATTTAGAATTAGTTGACTTATCGCATACAATTTGTAAAAGACATCACACATTATTAACCGAGATTATGTGTATTTTAAGAGATGATATAGTCTTCTAATCCTTACTCTAGGGATGTGCTACATAAGAAGCCGGGTTTCCAAAATTCATATACTCTCAGAGTATACACTTCGTAACGTCTGCTATTTCTAATGATATTTCCTCAAACGAAGTTGTTTCAGAATGATCTTGGCTGTCTGGATGACACCGCGTCAAAACATGTAATACTAACGTGTTTAGATCACTCTGTTGTGGTTTTCTTCAGAGTTGAAATGCCCAAGAAATTCGACAGGGCTAAAAGCACGAAGGCCATGACGGGATGGTCGAAACCTCACGATCACAATTTTCGACTCAACATCTCGGACAGCCCAGATCATTCGCATGCCTCTGGCCCTTCAACATCACAATGTTCCATAGACGGTCATTATCAATTTAGACACAATTTCTTAGCGTGTATGTAGAACTTCCAAAAATTGTTTGTTGCAAAACTAATTATTCAAGATAAGGAAATTATCCTTACCGGAATCCCACACTGTTTCTGATGGTGCCTTCAAAGCATGATTAGTTTTTTTTTAATTTCAAAGTACATAATAAATGTTTCTCACATTTTCTTCTCTTTATTTAAATGTGTAATTATTCACTAATCTGCCGAATTATAAAAGCATATAACTGCGATCAGAATTCGATCGAAAATGGTTTTTAAATAAGCACAATGTTTTTGAAGTATTAGTGTATATCAATTTCCCTCTAACTATTTTACCTCTCCATCGGGATATTGTGAAGAGCTTGTCGACGCAAAGAAGCGCATTTGCAGTTGGGGGACAAGTGCCGTTGCGCCCTGTTGGGACAAAGCCCCACGTCGCTCTCCCGCTCGCATGTCCCGGCCCGCCCACCGCTTCACACGTCGTCGCCTCATCCGCCCGCTCTCGCCCTCGCCGCCCCGCCGACCGGCCTCCGCGCCACTGTTTTTGTGCACGCGTGTTCACACGCTGCCAAGGCCCACCCATGTCATTTGCTTTTTGGAACAATTGCAATCTTCTGACAACGATGATAATAATAATAATGATAATGATAATAATAATAATAATAATAGTAGTAGTAATAATAATAGTAGTAATAATAATAATAATAATAATAATAGTAGTAGTAATAATAATAGTAGTAATAATAATAATAATAATAATAATAATAATAATAATAATAATAATAATAATAATATGATAACATATCAAGCAAAAATCTATGAATACCGAGAGCTAGCATGTGGAGTGAGAGAACAGTGGTACGTTGCAGACGTTAAACTGTTTCAGTTGTCCCATCGGCAATCGGAGTCGGGCCAAAACTTCTTAGCAGATCGTTAGACTACCTAAACAACAGTATTATCATAGTTCTTCAAAAATTGTCATCATTAGTACGTGCTCATTGGTCGGGGGTTCATGGGAGAACATGTGGGATTCTGACGTTTTTAATGGAGATATTGTATTTTAATTTAATATTTTTAGTTTATTATACTAACTATAGAATGTTGTAAAGGTAAAATAAATCAGTTACCATGCTTTGATGTTGTATCATATGTGGTAGCTGTATAAGACCAACAACTTGTTAGAAAATGGAATAATTATAACACAAACAGTTGAAAAACATAAATAAATACGTTAGTATATTTAGTTACCTCCATTGGCAGATCAACTCACCCTGAAAAATTGTGCCAGGAACAATATTGTACGACCAATAAATACATAACAATCGTACGATACCAGAAAATAAACTGATATTTCTATTCGAGATTTGAATAAAAACTCCTGCTTCTTTCCTGCAGATATTGCATGTACTACATATGTTTATGCTTTCGCATTTTACTCTACATTACTTACGTACTACATTCAAAGTATAGATGAAGTAATGTAATGTTGCGCAAAGTAGCAATTTTCCGGCAGAAAAACTTTTATTTTAGTGTACTAATACCGAAAAAAGGTGTCTAAATACCCTAAAATTTTATTCTAAAATGTAGCAAATTAAATCCTCTACCACGTTTAGTCAGTTTTGTTTTGCCAGCCATGTTTTGTGAGTTCTTCGAAAAATTTGTTTGCGGCGAAACATCAGTGAACAATGCTAGCAGCTAAACCTTAGGTAGAATTCCATCATTAATACTAGCCGATCGACCTGACTGATGAACATTGGAATTTCGGGGGTGGGGGGGTGGGGGGCGTGGAAACCTGAGCGCCCACGATCATCAAGGGCCAGTCCTCAAGTTCGCCGAGGAAGAAGTAGAGAGTAGTACGAAGAGAAGTAGAGAGGCCTTACGCCAACATCGGAATCGTTAACCGCGTCTCCAGGTACAAAATACGACAAAAAGCGTAAGATATTCAGGGAACCAGGGTTCATTTTGGGTAAAAGGTAGCCTGTTCGATGTCGTTCATTTACTTCGAACACGAACCGACAGGTACCGTAAAGTGTTATTTAGTATTATATCTTTTACAAAAGTTTCATTGTCTTTCTCAAATAAAACATCGAAAACGTAAAATTATTGAGTCTCAATGGTAGGAAAAAATGTATATTATAGATGTTTACAACATCGATATTTCTATAAAAATAGCAATATTGTGAAAGCACTGACATCGATGACCCTTACTACGACCCCCCAGGTCGTTTTCATTTTCATTTTTTTCTTTATTGGAAAAGTTACATACTTCAGTACTATAGTACTTTTACATATGTGGTTTGTGGTGACTTAAATTAACTTAAGATTACAAATCGTAGAATATTAGTAATTGAATTCGTTTATTTAGTTACTTAGTTATCAACTGTATATGATGTACTATGACTAGCCGATAAACAAGTTGAAGTCTAAATACAAATGGAAATAGCGTTTTTATCAAGAATTGATATTATTCACCAAGAGAATGCACATAGTTTTGACAACGCTGCGCTGGAAACAGTGCTTTGCTGGCTTCTGTATAATTTGCTACAAATACCTTATCCGTCAAATGTATTTCTGTTTGTTTCATTTGTCAAAGTATGAAAAGATTGCTGCTCCTGGCTATCGAAATGAATGCAGGTATGCATCAAAGGCGTTTTGTTTGAATTGGTTGAATTGGGATTTTTCAAATAATAGCTGAGGTGTTAGTAGCGCAGAAAATGCAATATATCAATACTACGAAGCTGTTTCCAGTAACGCGAGAAAGTATGTGCTGTTTAGCATCACTAGTTTAAAATTGCACATCGAAAATAAAAATATCGCTTTAGCTTTCTGAATGACATAAAATTGTATTGATCTACTAAAAACGTACTAATAAGAAAACAGAATTTATCTTTTTATAGGTGTTTATATTCCATATGATTAAATTCCATATGATGTAAGATATGATAAGTACTTGAAGTCATTATGGGTATTTGAAAGCAAAAAGAAACGAAGTGAAATTATTTAAGAGCAGATTGTGGATTGCAATTTACAAGAAATTCTTAAGTTACTTCGGAAGAATACGATAGTAAATGAATAATTTTTGTTATTCTAGCTCATAAAATACGAATTGTTTTTATTAATTTTAATTAATTTTTTTATGTATTAAAAGATTTTTTTTAAAGAGCTTTTAATTGACCTTGGACTAAGTGGAGAATACCAGAGTTATGTTTTGGGCATATAAATAACTTAATCTCAGAAATTTCTTTATTTATAAATAACTTTGCTTGAAAATTAACTTCGTGTGTTCAGAAAAGTATGCACAACTCACCTGTGCATTCTGGAGTTTTATATTTAAAAAACATATTGCGTGTCATTTCACTACCTGATTTTATCGTTTGTTTGTTTATTTGCGCATGTCTCATCACATCTCGTGTTTCGCGAATATTTTTTCCTCTTTGGCAGGCCCGTGCGTGCACCTCGCTCTATTATCGTCCCCAGTCCGAAAGCTCCCGTGCACTCTCTTTGTTCTCCGGTTTCCGGACTCCCAACGCTGGCCAACAGTGCGCTGTCCTTTCTCTGCTGCTGGAAATGCATTTAAAAGGTAGTAGGATCTTTTATAGATTTTCGTCGCAGTGGAAATGACGGAACACCAACGAACCATAGGAATATTCTTGTTGCAAAAATACCTAACTTTCAATATTGGTTTTTTTAAATGTTATTTAAGGTCGCATCAACATCTAGGTCATTAGCGATCACTATTGAATTTAACGTTATGGTAACTATGAAGATGGCATGATATGGTGATGTTAGGGGGTGAAATGATGAACACAAATACAACTATGCTCGAAACGGGACTCGAACCCGCAAACCTTCAGTCCGAGATTACTACGACACTACTGTCTTAACGATCTCTGCCATTCGCAAAACATTGATTTCTTTGTACGATTGATAAACGACATCATTAATTTAAAACTTTTACTGAACCGATTTTTCTTATTTATATTCTGCACAAACGATAATTAATCGTATATTTGTCATCCAGCATTGATATCGGCTCATGTTTTCCAAGTATTACGCAGTATGTTTCGGTTAGGAAGTATTTACGCTGACCATTAATTGAAAGTAATTTCAGTTTCAACGTGGTTAGTTGTCTCCATCCAGTGTCTACCTGGATAGTCTGCGTGCTTTCACCGAGGCACGAGAACAAACACTAACATAACTTAAACGTTGCAAATTTGATGCACTTGTCAGCAATTCGTCCTCTTCCAACAAGTTCTAAGATGAAGTCTAAGAGTGAAAGATATGAAAGATATTGCGTGTGTGGGGGGGTTTGTGTTTGAGAGAGAGAGAGGGGGGGGAGAGGGAGAGAATCAAAGCCATCCAACATATTTTACCACCAAAAATAACAAGAAAATAGTATTGTTGATTGTCGGTCTTTTATCAATATAATTAGAGTTCTAAGGGTCTCTCTATATTTTCTTGTCCGGGAAACCATTCAATCCAGATTAGTCTATGCCGAAACAAATTAAGCGTTATTTCCCTATTCTTGCAAATTATCAAACATTCCTGATAGTATGGAGTAACTTGATTTTGGTAGATGTTTAAGAAGAATGGCCACAGTTATGAGTAGTTTGGTCTGCATAATTATCTATGTGGATGTGAGTCTGATCACAGACTCGTATCTTTTTTATCAATTTCTCACAGTCAAATTTTGGTTGATTTCCTACTACTATTTATTTTATTACTTCGATTATCCCACCATGGGCACAAACAACTCTATAAAGGGGGGCCTCAGGAGACTCGCACCTGATCACTGCATTTGCTTCTGGCTCTCTAATACGTCTATTCTTGTTACTGTTTTAATTAAAATACATGTAAATTAAATAAATGCACTGTGTTATGCACCGGATCTCTGCATGACTTCCTCCTGCGCAAACGTTACCTCACCTGCATTGCGTGCTTCGCTTCAGTCCTAGGTTAAACAAAAGAGGTGGCATAACAAACTTCCTGGACGAGTTCACATGTGGTTTGCAAAAGGGGTTTTTCGCGATGTAGCTCGCAATTTTAAATGATGAGGCAACTTTCATGAAACATCCAAACGAATTCACGAACCCGTATACCTAATGTCTGCCTGGAAAGCTGAATTGCGACTATTTGAATTGAAAAAATTGTTGCAGTTACTAAAATTCTGTTTTATACAGACTTTAAAATTAGAGTTGTACTGGTAAGACGCAAATGGCATCCGCATGATTCCTGCAAACCTCTTCATTGAGCTTGAGAGGCTGCGTATGCTATTAGTTCATTGGTTCAGAGAACCTCCCATACATTACAGCGTTAGATTATTTTTCAGTGCAAATAATTTTTTTTTTTTTGTTTCGACTGTACACTAGACTAGAGCGCAAGATAGATTTCTATTGCCGAGAGCACAGCGCGGCGCAATGCACTCGCGTGAACATCGCGCCTGGATTTATTTTCAAATAAGAACCAGCTCTGAGCGAGCCTTTGTGGATGAAGAAGACCGAGAACTTAGCAGCGAGAGCTCTGTACTTTGAAAAAGCAGGCCACCACAAGCGATCGGTTTTGTGGAAGTCGAATCGAGACCTTCAGGAATCTTCGTCGTTTTCTATCCGTCTCTAATCATGCGAATCATTCCTTATGTATCTACTAAAGGGGAATGGGAGAGGGAAATCCATAGGAACCTGATTGCAAATCAAATCAAATCATTGATTCACTGTATAAATAAGGTTCGGATTTCACCTCCGTTCGCTAGACATGCACAGTAACCAAAAATGTCAATAAATATTGAATTGATGGAGAATGAACCAGGTAAATTAAAACAATACGTTTTTGTGGATGCATTGGTATTTAAGTCTTAATAGTAATCAGGTTATTTTTCTCTTGGAAAGTTTTTCAATGTTTCTCATACTGAAATCTTCATTCCATGAGCTCGCCTCCCCTGCTATCGTCAGTCGATTTCGAAGTGCTTGCAATGATATGTCCTTAGTGATGTTTGGCGAACATTTTAAAAAGGGTTTTATTTTGGTCATTTTTGTACAGTGATATTGTGCATTGTTTCAGCAGCAAGATGAACCTGTACTTTTCGGGAGAGAAATATTTTTGTAAATCTCTGTGCAGAAGAATAATTACAAATTAAAGAACTTGACAAAATTGGAACTGAATTTACCGCTTTTGAATATGAAACAAAATCAACAAAAACAACAGCAGAGGTAAGGGAGTGAGCCTTAAGTTACATTATGAACTTATCAGATTCCAGTGAAAGTGATTTAAGAATATAATTTTTGTGTGTGCATGGGGAAGTGTATTGAGTGGCAGTATTATTTCCGTTTGGTGGGTCATGTAGGAGAATATAGCTCATTTTCAGCCCAGTAGCCCGAGACCTATTCTCTAACAGCTCCGAAGCATCTTCGAGCAAGTGCTGAGATGGGCCCTTTTTATTTTCTTCAGAATACAAATGTAGCTTCAGTACCTGCGAATGTTTTATTGAGATTTCTTTTCACATTACTGGAAAAGTAGGACGGAGAGAGGGTTGTTATTTTGTCAGCAATACAATTAAATTAAATCTGCATTACATTTGCCGATTAAAGTACGTATTCTAGTACTTGAGAGTGAAAATGTCAAATTTAAATGTTGCTAACCTCGCTAGTAGGTATTTTTTATTCATAAATCAACTATGTATAATACAGTATAGGGTAGGGATTCTGGAGCTCAAGGAAAAGTACTGGGTATAACGTATAAAGGAGCATATACTTCTCCATGCGTTACATTCAGTTTTTACTGTTTTCAGACGATGAATACATTAAAAGTAAAATGAAATGAAAAATAAAACAGCCAATGTTGGTATTCAATAGCTTTTTTGTGATTATGTGATCTATTGATGAAATGATGTGGTGATGAAATGCAATTCGATCTTACGTAAGGTATAGTGATGTAGTTTCCTGGAGTGACCTTGATATGTTGATGATTAATTCATACGTTTTCCTTATTATTGTTTTCAATTATTCCAATTGTTCTCATTAAATGAAAGCAGTTTAGAAATACTTTATATTCGAAATGTGGACAATTATCTACTAATTGTTCACGTTTGTGAGGAGTCTATCACTTGCGTGTTGGAAAACTATATTTGTTCCAAAGTTACATAAGTCTAGTTGCAAACCTGTGTTTGTTTTCGTAAATTCAAATGCTGGTTGCATTCTAACTGGTTGTACCAGGATTTCCTGCTGTTTATTTCACATTACTGTACTTTATAATGGAAGTTGAAGAATGAACACACTGTTACGTCATTATGTATTTAAAACAGTAGATTAATTAAAATGGCCTCTGATACGAGAGTAAAACTTATTCTTATAACCGTTATAGCCTGCGAATTTCATGTCACGTTTTGTCAACATCAAAAATGACAAATTCAGTTTTTTCATAAGGTCAAAAGAAATGGTTTAGTGTGAATCCTTCAAAAAGCAAATGGTGTTCTCCTACTTCTATGAATATAGTGAAAAAAGTAACACTGCGTTTGAGATAGCTTTCAGTTCTGAGCGCTTACCAACTCGCTAGTGAGGCTGGCGAAGATCGATGTAATAACTCAGATCATTCTGGCTTCCGAATACAGCATATGATGCAGCAGACTGGCGCGATAATTATACGAGTAAATACGAATGTCTAAAAAAAGTGTATTTATTAATGTGATATAAATGAGGTTTTGGAAGTTCACTTGACGAACGTACGAGTAGTAAGGTAGAGTCGTGTTTTGAACAAGGCATGTTTGAGTATTAATAGAAAAACCTCGTTCTAGAGAAAAAAAACTGCATTTATAGTTTGTTGAATCAAGAATAACTGATTGCGATGGAGATAAAAATTGAAGATCAATCAAATTTTTAACGGATGGAATATACTACATAGAGTGACTGAAGCGCCTTCAATTTTGAAGCATATCGAAGCCATGGTTTCTGCATTAATAGCAGCGCCCTCTGGGAAACAAAATATTCTATACTGCGATTTTTCCAACTCTGCCCCTGGCAGGTCTCAACTGTTCACGGTTACATCCAATCGGGAACTTGAACGACATAACAGTCACGTCACTATGGTGAAGTTTAAGCTTCCGATTGGATGAAAATGTCAACAGCTGATACCTGCCAGGGATATAGTTGCAAAAATCATAGAGTAGCATTACGTTTGGTGCTGGTTACGGACGGTTACGCCGCCACTCGTATGTTTTGACTTCAAAAAACATGGTGGCCACTAGTTCGGCGAGCCTCCACCAAGAGCGCTATAGGAACAACCACTCTATCTAGTATATTCTAGCTCGTAGGGATGCACGTTGAAAGTGTCTGTATTAATAATTTCCAATTCTCGCAAAAATGGAGGAAAACTATCCAACCTCCAGCATTTTGAGGGGTCTATATGGTTTTGATAGATACCCTGAAAATTGTGAAAATTCAAAAACAGTGAAACAACTTCGAGTTTGATTGAAAAATGTAAAATTGTGATTGTTATTCCGCCCCTTCGTATATTGAGCGTACCAAATGAACTCTCATACTTATGCTACTTACAATGAACCTTCCACCATGCTACAACGAGGTTCCTAGGAAGAAGGCCGCCCAGCGTTAAATACAAATTTTATTTGGTACTCGGATATTGCGTTAAGAAACAGCAACTTTTTGCATATTCTTACTTTGTAAAGAACTGTTGTAGAATGCATTCGTATGTAATATTCTACATTATTACAGAATTCCTGAAATCTTTTTTGTGAAAATATTCAATTTGTTACAATGTTACGCGAGATATTTCATTTGTTTTTCTTTGGCAATGTTCGTGATCTTTTTTGAAAAAGAAACGTTTTGTGTGGTTTGTTCAGCTCTTTATGGGTCAAAAGTTTTTTTGCAACGCTGTTCAGCTAATACCAGAAACGCAAACGGAACCTAGCATCAACCCTCAAACCTGTAGGAATATAGAGATGTGGGGCAGAGGTTCTCCCATACACGAATCAAGTAGCGCCTTCCTAACGATTATGATCGTTATGAATAATTATTTGGCAAATTGTAAGACACTTCGAATTCCATTTCGAATTTTCGACGACGTTGCTTAATTTGAGAGCCTTTATTTCCTGAGCGGCTCGTCCCGTTTGAGACCTCGTTCAGCCGACGCATTGCTCGTCGGCCCTCTCTTTCCGTCGCGTCGCGTCGTTCGGCACTCGAGTAGCGCGGCGGCCGCTGCTCTCTAATTAGAGGCTGTGACTAGTCGCTCGACCACAGGCTCCTCGCTCCGCTCCGTCGCCGCGGGCGCCCTCGACCAGGCACGGCTCGACCCCGCTCTCCCGCTATCACCACTCGTCGATAAATAAACAAACAAATGATTCAGCTATTTATAATAAGTCAAAGAAAATGGAAGCAAGAAAACTAAAATACTAAAAGCGTACTAAAACTAAAAGTGTAAGCGAGTGGAGGAGTGGGCGAGTGGAATGGCACCAGATAATTATTATTCTCTTTTAAAAAGAAAATTAACTCTCCGGTACCATAAATTATTATTATTATTATTATTATTATTATTATTATTATTATTATTATTAATTAGGAACCTCAAACCTCAAATTTTACAAGCAATTTCACTGTTTATCTGGCTTAAAGGACGGTCTCCTTAATCCTAAGTTTGCCATTGGGGGAAATGACACAATCATTTCGCTGTAGTATAGACTTGACGAGACTGAATAACATTCTGAAGGACTTTCTAACGTGATGATGCTAATGCTGAAATGACACGCAACCTCCGCTGCAACCAAGAGTCGTAAGGAGTACGCAACCGTCGTCCCCGCGCAGTTTTCAAAGAGATAAACAGCTTGTTGTAGTACAGTAAAACCTATTTACGACAAAAAGGATAAGAAAAAAAAACATTCCAAACAGGGGAGACATTTGATAAGAAGATGATTTTATACGCAATAATGAGTTTTGTATCACTCGTGCATTAAAACTGCTATTTTCTTTTATTATTTATAGATAGAAAAGTGCTACTTTGTTGGTACTGCAAACTATTTCAAAACAAAAGTACAAAACAATATTCTGAACTTTCCTTCTATTTTCATTTCGTCCGTCAGTGTGATATTTGTAGAAAAAGACTCACTTTCTTTACTAGATTTGTAAATAACTATTTAGGATGGAATTCTGCTGACACTGTAACGGAACGAAGTTTTTGATACTCCCAGAATCGTAGAACGGAAGATCACGATTGAATGTCCGTTTTTTTCTTCTCTACTTGTTGTCAGGGAGAATTTGAGACAGCATATTAAAAAAGTACCAAACCTTTTCATTGGACGGGGATTGCTTTGCGAAATTAATACATGTGCTATAAATGACCTGTGTTTTGCAGTTGACTCTTTTCATGCCTTTTCATGCCTTTATCATAATTCAATGGCAAGCTCTATTTTCATCACTGAACATGTCTGAATTCCACTTTTATGCCCAAGAAAAATAACGTATCTCAGACATCTTCAAATGTTAGTCCGGATAAGAAAACTGTTAAAATTTCTTTTATATTAGTAAAAGTTTCTAGATGATGCAGTCGAGATGTATTTTAAGTAAAACAATTTTTCTTGTGCTCGAAATCAATAGTTTCGCTCGAAATAAACTACAAGATGTATTCCCCGCAGAATATCAATATTTTTATGTGAAATTTTTCTCGTTGAACAGGAGATACCGGAATAGTTTTCTTTAAATCTAGACATTCAGATTCAACATGATGTTGGTATGCCAAGTTTTCAAATTGCAACGCTTTTTCAATTTTTTCTCATACTTTCCGCAGGGAAATAGTTTTTCAAATTGATGTTTTTTACACATGAACAAGTCTACTATGAGTTCACTATGCGCATGAACGAGTCTACTATGAGTTCACTATGCGCATGAACGAGTCTATTATGAGTTCACTATGCGCATGAACGAGTCTATTATGAGTTCACTATGCGCATGAACGAGTCTACTATGAGTTCACTATGCGCAGTGTTTGGGGCTTCAAGCCACTTGCCGTCGTAGTAGACCGAAAGGGTTACATTCTTTTTTTTTTAAATTAACTATTAGTAACGATCCAAACCAATATTCTTCTGTAGGGGGTCCACAAGTGTAGTGCTCGTTCGATTTGACGTTTTGTTGTAAATATTTTTTCATTGATGCTGAATTTAAAATTTATTTTTTATTTCTTAATTAATAGTTATAACGTACATCGTTTTTCCATTGTGACATGCAATCACTTTCGTTGTTTCAGAAAGTTAGTCGAAACTAATTATAAATACGTGTCATCGACTTTTGGGCGGAATTTGAGGGTGGCAGAGGCTTCAATAGACCTCCCTTGGCATCACCGACTATTTAACAATGATAAGTTGCCGAGCGAGTCACATTTTGAGATGCCATTACTCGTGTCATTCGACGCTGACGCCGTTGTCGTGCCGCGAGCCATTAAACTCCAGGAGAAAACGTCTTTCGAGCGAAGACACGACGGCTGTCTTTCGTCTGGCTGGAAGCAGGTGTGTTTAGCGACGGTTGAGAGGCGCCGAAAGATCGCCTCCAGACAGAATGCAGGGACGGCGAGAGAAACTAGTCGCTGCTATTCCGCTTCTGAGAGTCACGTCGTGCAACCGCCGCTCCTGCCGCTCCTTTCATTTACAGGTGTTTGCGAAACATTAACATAATGCGCGCATTTTGTTAATGATTGTGGTTAAATAATTACGTTGCATGAGTCACCAAATTTCTAATTTCCAACTCGTTTGTGTGGGAGAACGAACGTTGTTTATACACGTAAAGCTAATTTGTCAAATAATGTTTTGTTGCGCCAATAACGCTTTTAATAAACTTATGTACACAAATATACCAATGAAATATAAAAATCGTATTTGTGTGTATTGCGTCAATGTCATTATTTAGTTCAAGTTTAGTTATCAGTGTTATTATATTATATTTGTAGTATTTGGGGTTTAACAACCGCTTAAGTAGTCTTTTTGCATCATAATGTCTTGATATCTAGAGATTTTACACACACACACACACACACAGATTATATATATGTAACTCAAAATAATATTCATATATATAATTTTCTGTTTCATAAAAACTGTGAATTAATCTACTATTTTATTTCGGAGAGTGTGAAGACTATAGGTTTTGGACAAAATTTGCATTGATGTAATTATGATTCGTCTATATTTTTAATAAATGTTTGAAGAAAAATATCTTAACTAGTCAGTGTATAATGGGTATTATGTTATTTCAATATTAGAATACTGAATTATAATATAAAGCTGCAGTCATATTTTCCCTTATTTAAGTAATGTTTGCTATATTAATGGCTTCTCACGAGCCTTGATAAGAGCTGTGACAATGCAACCACTAATTTTTCAAACTCAGATTTGGTGATGATGTGGAATGGTAATGTTTTTGGGTATCAAAAGGGTAGAAACCATCTTACATATTTTGTGAGAGGAGTTGGTCAGGAGTACTGGAAGGCTTGTTTATATTTATTGCATTGTGTTTACTTAATTGATCAATAAAAAATCAGTTTTCAATAGATTGATATTAACCAGTTAACTATCTAAAACTGCATTGTAAACTGTGCTGTACAGCTGTCATAGCTGATAAAGGTTTCTTCCAATATCTGATATCTTCAAATAGCTGATAATTCATTCAAAAATTTGTCTAACTAGTAGTTGGTAAAACGGTGACTTAGCACTGAGTTTACAGTTTATCTCGATGAAGCAGTTGAATGACCTTAATCTTTATACTTTTCTTACAGAAGAAAAATACATTTTTTATGGTGATGATACTAATAAATGAGTAAACTTTTAAATTTTATAATTCAACAGGTCACACTACCTAAGTCTGTAAGAACTTTTGTGACTGTGGTCTCCATCTTGATTGATTTTTCTACATTTCCCTTTATCCAACGTGAAAATGCTCTTGCTTTGCATCTGGACAGGAAATTTAGCAGCTTCTCCCCTAAACGTTACATTTACTATTTTTAAATATTTATTGCGATGAATAGAACTCCAAACGCGCATCGTGAAACATAAGTACGACTTACATCACTTTGGCAGCAAATAGACGATATCCTCTAGGGTGGATTGCCGCATATCTGTTCACGCAATTGACGCTTGACCAAGTCATATATGTTCGAGTCCCTACGTGGTACGATTTTCGATACTAGCTTGTGCGCTAGGTCGAATTCAGTCGCTGCCTGGAGGAGAATTCTAGCGCTGTCTACTCTGATCCGTCGTTTTCCGTGATTTGTCCGGTCAACACCAGGCGAATGCCGGAGCACTACCCTAAAAAACGGGCCACGGACCGCGCGCGATCTCACCTTCCTCTTCCTTGTTCCATCCTCACTCCTTACACACACACTTACACTAACAACTACCAGACATGCTGGGAGACCCGTCAGGTGCTAAGAGCTTGTCCCGGCTGGCGCGCTGTCACGCTGGTGGGAGATACCTGGTTCTGGAAAACGCCGTTAGCCGACAGTTGTCGGCGCCGGATCTCGCCAAATAGCGGGGAAAAGATCACTGCCACCTCCAGAAAAAACATGCATTACACTTACGGGACTAATGACCCTGGTAATTGGCGTGCTCGAAATCACTAAACAATCAATCAATAAATTTCTTATTCCTATGAAAGCAAATCTCCAAACTACATTTCTGAAATATGTCAATTTTTTTTATATTCCATTTAATGAGATATGCTGGATGGTTCACATAGATCTATTCGTGTTTATCTCAAATATCTTCTGAACCGTTGCAGATATTGAGGTGTGGTTTAAACTAAAACGATGGCTTATGCGAGAAACGCATAAATCGCGATGTAATTTTGTTCTTTAGCTGTTTTATTGCAGAGGTATTGACATAGCTCCAATTTTTAATGGAACCCTAATTGGAATTCTTTAACGTGTAATAATGAGCATACAGCTTGAGCACATATATATATATATATA
>BOPP01000091.1:4053249-4064511 GCA_017312745.1 Gryllus bimaculatus
TATATATATATATATATATATATATATATATATATATATATATATATATATATATGCACTTATGAATAATGTTATATGTTATATAACAATATTTTTCGAGAAATGTAGTTTTTAAAACGTAATATTCTGCCATGACCATGAATATATACAGTTGACACACGCTACGTAGCCACCGCTCTGTTGTGTTGCGTTGTCCCTGTGCAACGGAAACGTGAGCGATGCCATGTTGTCATTGGGCATTCTCGTTTTTACTCGTGTTGTATTTCGGACTGTATTCCGTTATCGTGTACGTGCATTCCTCTGTGATTTGTCACCAGTATCATAAACTATTACTTCTTAATTGGGAAAATGCATATTTGTCGGTACAAGCAGCGATAAATTATAAACACACACATTGTGAATCACATAAGTTAATCACGACTGGATACAGCTGAAACGAACCTGTGAAGTCTTCTGTTTGCGTTAAACAAGTTCATTATGATCGAAGCCGCTAGCGCGCTAAAAATACTTTTCAACTCTAGCGTGATATGACCCTAACGTCATGGGGACGTGATTTACAGTGCGTAAGTTAAAAACGTTAAAAATGAACTTATTTACAAATATCACCAAAAAAACATTTTTTTAAGTTAAGAAAGTACCCACATTCAATGTTTGAGTTCAAGATAGGATCCAGCAGTTTCCGGATACCGTTTAACATACAAGAAACGCATTTTTAACACAATATTTGGCAGCATGATGAAGAAACGTCTTAAGAATATATCGATACGTGAAACTACCAAATAAACTCCTATTAAAACAGTAAGTCCCTTCAATGTCACGAGTTGGCAGAATATAAGCACACTGTTATACAATCGCGAATTTCGTTACTTCTTAAATTTTTGATATTGAAGTTCCCGATTGGATGAGTGTCTACTTCTCTTTTCAGATTGTGCCCTTGAAAAGACTTTGTATTTTAATCAGTGAAGAAATAGAGAGGTCGTCCTGGATGGCCGAGGTTGCTAAGGGCGTGTACCGACTCAGCGCGTCGGCCCGAAGGGTCGCGGGTTCCAGTCCGGCCTAGGGCACGCTTGTTTGCCCTTTGTCTCATGTGTATTGTCGCGGAGGACCTCGCATTCAGCTGACCAGATATCAGAGGAGCTCGCAAGTGCGTTGGTGTCTTACGAATGGTCGAATATACGTTTCATCCGGACGTAAAGGGTAACCGGCTGTCGTATAGATAAAAGCCCTAGAAGAAGACAAATAGAGGCATCTCTTTAACAACAAGCTCTTCCAGTGGGCTAAAACTGCGACAGAACATCGCGTCCGGCACGCGCTGTGCGTAATTCCCGTGCAAGAACGCGTGTCCTGCAGCGGCAGCGAGCGCGAAGTTGACGCGGTGGTTTCAATGACGCGTCGACCGCGGCGCGGGTGTAATCAGGCGGCGCCACTTTTAATTGGCCCCCGCAGAACGGCGCTCGGAAGTGCGTTCATGTCTAGTATATGGTCGAATATACGTCGTATAGGGTAAATGGGGGTCGTCTAGATAAAAGTCCTAGAATAGAGACGCATCTCTTTAACAACAAGCATTTCCAGTGAGTTAAACTTCGTCAAAACTCAAAACTCCGCGTCCGGCACGCGCTATGCGTAATCCTCGCGCAAGAACGCGTGTCCCGCAGCAGCAGCGGGCGCGAAGACGGCGCCGGAGCTTCAATGACGCGTCGACCGCGGCGTGGGTGTAATCAGGCGGCGCCGCTTCTAATTGGCCCGAGCACCACGGCGGCGGCGGCGGCGGCGGCGGCGGCGGCGGCAGAGGTGCTCACGAAGCGCCGGGTCTCAGCGGCCGCGCGGCGCGGCGCGGTGCGGTGGTCGCGGCTTTCGTTCGTATTGAGCGGCACAGAAATAACAGCCGCGGCCGACGCGGCGAGCAGAGGCGGCTGGGATATTCGCGTGACGCTGAATTCGCCCCAATCCATCATTTTCAACTCGAAATGTTTACCGACTGGAGCGCTAGCAGCGACGGACGCCGCTGTTAATTACAGAGGCCGGCAAGCCGCGGCGCGCCGACGCCCCGGGCGGAGCGCGGGAGACGGAGGCGGCGGCGGTCGTGGGGATGGTGATGACGGAGACGCGGGGAAAGGACGGCACCCGAGGCGGAGGCGGCGTTGAGAAGGTGACGCAGTGAGGTGATGGAGATGCCCAGGCAGGGACGGCTGAGCGGGGTGGGGATGCGGTTACAGGCAGCCGGGTAGGAGGATACGGTAGAGTGGACGCTGTATTCGTAGATGAGTTTTCCGGCTCAGCACCCGATGAGAGGGGAAGAGACGGAGAAGATGGTGTTGGATTGATTGATTGTTGGTGATTCCGGGCGCGTCTACTGCTAAGGTCAATTGTCCCGTAAGTTTTGTGTATAATTTTTCCTCGGGAGATGGCGGTGGTTTTCCCCCGCTGGATGGCAAAATCCGGCGCTGACCCTTAGCGGGGTTTTCCTAACCAGGTATCCCCACCAGCGGGCACCGCCCCCGCCGGGACAAGTTCTTAGTTCCCGTCCGGTCTCCCGACATGTGTAGTAGTGTAGTGCATACGGGTGTAAGTAAGGGGTGAAGATAGGACAAGGAAGAGGAAGGAAAGACCGCGCGCGGTCAGTGTCCCGTTTGTTAGGGCACTGCTCCGGGTGGGGGTAGAAGAAACGGGGTGGTAGGCGACGAGGCCACGCGGTAGGAGGTAACGGTGTGAGACGGAGGAAGAGAAGTATGACGTAGGTAAAAGCAGAGGCGAAGGAGGAAATGAAGGCGGCGAAAGAGGTGGAAGTAGCAGAGGCGGCGGGCAGTGGGCAGTGAGTTGATGACTCGTTGAGGAGGAGGAGGAGGTGACAACCAAGGGAGATGACGAGTTGCAAACTCAACTGACGAAGGCGGAGGTCTTCAGGCAGGTGGTGGATGCGGAGTTGGGAGCGGTGGCGGTGGCAGTTGAAGAGTGCTTGATACAGACACGTGCGGCAGCCTGTGAATATTTGCGTGAAGTAGAGCGACATGTAAAGAAACAACGATCGCGACAGCAAATTGTATAATGTCGCAGTGAAGTTACCAAAGGAAAAACAGAGAACTGAAGATGAGGACAGTGGGGAATTTAATTAAGGTGTACAGACGTGTAGTCTTTTTTTGTCAGAAGCGGGTTATGTATTGAGAATAAATGATGATAGCGGGGCTGAATGGAACGCAATTTGTACTAAAATTCATGAAGTCGGAGCGGCAGCAATAAGTAAAAGGTTGTTAATATGGGAAAATAGTGGTGAACGGATCGGTGCGACAATGAGAAACTATCTTCAACTGGAATAAAGCTGGCGTGGGACGTCTTGGTGGCGTGTTAGAAAGACGAGGCATTGAGTGGCAGTGAGGGCGGAGGGTGACGTCATGGCAGGTGAGGCGAAAGGGGGTGCAGGAGGGAGGGCTTCGGTGGAGGTGGGCGTGGCAGCGAAGGGAAGGGCGGTGTTAATGGTGGCGAAGCACAGGAGGAGATGGTGATAAGGCGGGGGTGATTTTAAGAGCACCAGGCAGTATCTGAGACCGCGCCAATGCCGGTAGAGACAACGGTGCTGTAGGTTTATTTGGGGGGCCGAGGGTGACGGTGGTGGCTGCAGCGGAGCAGGCGGTTCTCTGCACAAATGCCGTGACGGTCACAGCGTGATTCAACTCTTCCTATTTGTTGACTAATTAGCAGTCGGGAGGCGAGGGAGAAGTGCCGATGGGGGCGGCGGTGATGCCAGAGGGGCGTGGCGGGTTAGGGTCGACCTTCTGCGCTAAATATGACGCATCGTTGAAGCTGTCGGCTTAGAACAAAAATATTTTCACAAGTGATTGGTCTTTTGGAATGCAGCTTTTAGCGTGATTGACGAACGGAGTACCTGTGTATTTCTGAATCTCGTTTCAAGGTTCCGTTTCTGCTTATGGTAATAAATCCTAAAGCTTGGCATAGCTCATTATTGTGTCGTGATCACATGATATACGATCCAGTAAAGTTTTATTATGACATCACGTACATTTTTTAATGTAAATCATTTTTATAGTACCACCTACTCTTCGATATTTAGATATACGAGATACACGTGTATATTTTTAAATGAACAACGATCTTGTGTTTTTCTCTATTATTCCTCAAGATTTTTTTTGGAGAAAATGAAACAATTTTGTCATGAAGTACATCTTTATTTTAAACTCCGCAGTTAAAATGAAGCCTTCAAAATGGAATATAAGGTGCATTAAGTGAGATGGTTGTCATTTCACCAATATTTCTCAACGACCAGATCATGGTTCTAGAATCACGTGGAAAATCCTATCAATAATTAGGTTTAATGAAAATGTTTTAATTTTGCTAGTATATTAATGACATGTTACGATTTTTTACTTCGATTTCAGCCGCAAAATCCAATTCAGGGTATAATGATAGCTCCATCTCATTTAGAGATATAATAAAAATAAGACGTCGAAAACTACGAAATTTTGTATTTTTCGTTATGAGCTCACCGCTTCATCGGGGGTTAACTCAATACAGAAACTTCAAATCAAGCCTTCGAATGTTCAAGCAGTTCCTATTCTTGTACTGCGGCCATATCGCTTATTGACTGCTACAGTAGGTTGTTGTGTTGCTAAATTCTGGCACAATTGTAATATCGCACACTATTTTGACAAGAAACTCTTTTACAGATAATATGTTCGGAAATAGAGGAAAAAACATATGATGCAGAACAACAACAAAATCCCATACACTATATACGTCTTTATCAAATTGCTCTCTGTTAATCCTCGTATTTATGAAGAATTATTACTAGGAAGCATATTTCATATAAACAGATATTTTTTCAGGAACAATAGTACTTGTAACATCATTGATTGAAATTTGAGAGAGATTGCATTACTTTTCGAATTAATTAGGATAATTTTAATTTTACTTATTTTAATATATTTATATATTTTCACAGGTTTTACCTACTATTAGCTTAATCTGTTATTACACATTTCGTTACGTTTTAATATTCTTATACTACGTCAAAAGCTAATATTTCATACACGAGTTTGCTAATTGAATGTTACTTTCTTACAAAGCAGTGTAATATGACCACGCTCGTATGCTCGTATGTCCATCGGACCTTCGCCGTGAATTACCAAACTTATCTCCGCTTGCTTCTTGGAAACCGCGCACTCGGAATATAGGATGATAGGATGTTTACGAAGCAGAAGTAATCTTAACTACGTGCTTGCTCATGTTTCACAGAGCCCGTGTTCAACTCGATCGAAATCTGATAAATATTCCCTCCTTCCCTCCGGAATCCGTCAATGAGTACACAATACATCATTCACGTGCGCACCGACTTCTCATAAACAACATGGTATTTGTACATACATATTTTATATTTTGAATAAAACTAGTAGTGTGGGGTAAAGGCTAGTTTCCTAAGTACTTCTGTAGGGGAAGAATTTTCTTCCAGCTGCTCAAAATCCATTTCAAGGCCTTTGGTGTACAAAGTTTGGAAAACGCTTGTGTGGAGCAGCTTGAAACAGTGTAATGAATTTTTATTTAACATATTTTCTATTTTTCTTGCGTATTTTGGGATATGTATAGTTTATTAAAATATATTTCATCTCTTCATTACTAATCATTACTTTTTTAATTTGTTTTTACAAGGTTATTTTACATACTGCCATTTTATTGACTTTTGGGTTAATATCTCTTTCATTACACGTTTCCTTGATAGTTTACCTTCAGCCATTCTTAACTAAAAACAACAATAAATACTCATACAATTCAGATAAAAATGATCCATTCTATGGACTTGTTAGAAGCGACTGTTGACTTCAATTTTTTTTCTGAAGGTATTTAGAGGGAATATCTCATCCCCACTTACTTTTCAATGAGTCTATTGCATCCGTTGCACCTTTCACAAAGCTAAAAATAACTTTCTTTCATTTCTAATGTCTCTTTTATTTTATTTTGATGGAGTTTTTAATATATTTCAATTCTCGAAACTTTGTGTACATTTTATATTATAATACATTCTAAAACTGTAGTTGGAACAAAACCCATGGATACAAGTGTCGTATTGGTTTATTGACCTCTCAAGTATTTCTTACCCTCCTTGCTATCATTCACCGGTGTATACGTAACGTTTCACAACATACCAGAAAATATGAAAATCGGCAGGAGTAAGTACAAAAATCATATAATAGAATTTGCAGCTCTTTCGTTATTTGTAGCAGTTTTTGCGTGGCGTTCCGCCAGCCAAGATCTGCAACGTTTTTCACTTTGCGCCGATGGATTGAGTCCGCGATTACTTCATATTAACGTTCTGTTACCGGGCGCGTTTGAAAGCGTAATTTTACGCACGCGCGCTTCCGGTTTCATGAGCCGCTGCTCCGGAAAGTGACAAAAATCAATGAAAGAGACGGGGGTGCGCGAGTAACCAAGCAGAAAATATGGACCGCCGCAGCTCGGCCCTAAGCGATGGGCCGGGACGCGTCTGCTGGGACCGTGGACCGTGACACGGTGCCGCGGGAGCGCGTTCTGTTGTGGCTTCAATGACGCGTCGACCGGTTGTAATCTGACGGTCCCCGATGGCTCGTGACGGACGCATCAAGATGTCACACGGAAGAGCTTTTCTTCCCGGTGACCCAGCACCCGCTCCTGGCCTCCCCCAGTCTGTCAATGTCCCTGGGTCAGTTTGTCGCACGAGGGACACTAGACTCGCAGTTGAGATTGATTGATTAGTAGTTCTGGGCGCGACAACTAAGGTCATTTGTCCCGTAATTGTAGTGGACATTTTCTTCTTGAGGTGGCGGTGATCTTTCCCCGTTGGATGGTGAGATCCAGCGCCGACCTATCTGCCGACTGGCGGGGTTTTCCCTCACCAAGTATCTCCCTCCCGCGAGGCAGCACCCCAACAGGGACAAGCTCTAAGCTCACGACTTGTCTCTCAAAAAGTGTAATTGTTTAGTGCATGTGTAAGTAAAGGGTGGGGATAGGACATGGGAGAGGATGGAGAGTTTACGGACGATCCGTGGCTCGTTTGTTTTTGGGTTCTGTTCGGACATTCGCCTAGTGTATCTGAGAAACAACGAAAAACAACCGATCACTATAGCCGGCCGCTCGAGTTCTGCAGACAGATGTTGAACTCAACCTACGATCTATGTAGCTAGTGTCTAAGATCCTGCCATCATAGGGACTCGTACCCTCGGTCACAGTAACTGCAGAGACATCAGCGAATGCCTTTAGACACCTCTCCAGGCTGCGAGGCTTAGAGATAGTAGAAAAAAGTGAGGGATGGTAAGAGGAGTGAATCAACCATTTCAAGACCAAGGTACATGCCCATGATTTCAGTTACAGGAAAAAGATGTTAGAAGAACCCGGAGGAAGGATGCACTACATCAAATATGTTTCTTAATGTTTCAATTATCATATTATGACGGTTACGTTTGGAGTAAGTTGAAAATAGCTTTACTTTATGCAATTGGCGTGAATGCGTCGAATAGCTATTAGCCAAGGTCGCAGGAAATTACATGTTTTCGGTGAATGTTAACCAAAATTCCATTAGAGAGTGAAAGCGATATTGAGTGTTTTGCTTCTTCCTTTCACGCCACAAACATGCAGACAAAACTTCAGATATTTCATAATTCAAGACCCCTTACCTTCCACGCGCTCTCCTATAAAGAGAAATATGTATTCTATTTTACATGAAAGTTTCTCACAAATTCGCATTTTTGTCTTTAAAAAAAAATTCCATCCAATTGGATTTAATATAAATTAATATTGTGCACGCCAAAGGAATTTAATAAAATTATTTTACACTCGTAGTAATTTCTTAATTACTTATCGTTCTATTGATGAATGCGAATAATCAATAATTCAATGACTATAAGTATTTTTAATAACCTCTTCGTCCTTATTTTTTCATCTGTGTTTGGCACTTCCAGAGTCATAGCGGAGCTCAATTGAATTGAACACCCATTCATCACCGCACATCCCCAAACTTCCCAAGCGGCGTCAGCATCTCTTAGCGGAGAGCAGCTTCTCCTTGCGTAAGAGAGAGACAGAAGAGAGGGAGCTGGCGCTGGAGGGGGGGAGGGGGAGGGGCCGGCCGTGGTCCATTGCCCGATTCCCCTCCCCTCCCCTCCCCACAACCGCTCGCTCGCTTGTCGGCGTCCGAGAAAGCGGGGCCCGCGATCGTGTTTATTATTATCGTTATTATTTTTATCACGGCCGTGTGATCGATGGCACGAGCGCCTTCGCTGCCGCCAAAGGAGCCGCCACTGCCTCCTCCTCCTCTTCCTCCTCCTTCTCCTCCCGTGCCCCCTCCTCCTCCCGTGCCCCCTCCTCCTTCCCCTCCCCTCCTCCTAATCTTCCACCCTATTACTCCTCTTCCATCCTCCTCCACACTTCTTCTTCTTATCCTACCCCTCTCTCTCCTCCCTCTTCTCTCCTCCCT
The DNA here is from genome assembly GCA_017312745.1 of Gryllus bimaculatus. NCBI lineage: Eukaryota > Metazoa > Arthropoda > Insecta > Orthoptera > Gryllidae > Gryllus > Gryllus bimaculatus. Next base: position 4,061,702 of record BOPP01000091.1, read on the forward strand.
CTTCTCTCCTCCATTGTCTCTCCTCCCTCTTCTCTCCTCCCCCTTCTCTCCTCCCCCTTCTCTCCACCCTTCCCTGCCTCCTCACAGTTCCTCCGCTTTTCTCTCCTCACTCTCCTCCGCTTTTCTCCACCCCTCCTCTCACCTCCCCACTTCGCCTCTCATCTGTCTCAGCCCCCCGTCCTCTTAGCTCCTCGCTTCTTTCCAGTTCCTGCCACTGGTCGGAACCCGCCCCTTTCTCTCTTCACATCCCGCTTCACTCCTCCCCAGTTCCTCTTCCTTCCCGCTCCCCAATTCCGCTTCTCTCTGCTCTTTCGCCTCTTTCCGTCCCCACATATTGTCCTTCCTCTTCTCAAATCCGCAGTATTTCTGTTTGCCTCCTCCGCTCCTCTACACTCTCTCCCTGTTGTCTTCTCTCCAAACATCCTCGCTCTCCTTTCCACCGAGCTCCCCTTTCCCTTCTCTCCGTCCCACGCTACCTCCACATCTCGCAGGCGGACTCCTCCCTCATTAGCAACGAGCCTCTTCTTAAAATTCCACTTCAATCGGATAGTTTTTTTTAGGAGGGGGGGAGCTTCCTCCAGCAGAAAAGTTCAGTTTAAACACATGCATTATTGACGCGGGGCTATTGTACTCTCGTATTTAAACAGGCTGAAAGGAGAAGGAAAAAGGGACCGCTTAGAATACACAACAAGCCGACGGGGTTTTGAAGCTGCGGCGAAGGGAAGGAGACGAAGAGTCGTGTCGACGCGCGCTGTTGAAATGCGCTGGAAACGCCGAGATTACAGCGACGCTGCCCGCCGCCTCTCTGGGAGGTTCTGCGCATGCGCTGTGGGTGCGTCGCCCCTCCCGCCGGACCCCACTCGCCCGCCTCTAGTGGGAGGCACTTCTTTTTCAATTGACGGTGATGTACGTTTCGGTAATGGCTTACGATGACTAACATGATACTTCATAACGTGACCTTTCTGGATAAGTGGTTAACATGATTTCACACAGCTGATTTTTTAAAAATTATTTTCGTTTGGTTAGACAATTGCATGGCATAAACAAATTACAGAACCACAAATATACAGAATGTTTTCATGGAGTTACACAAAACACGTATAAATAACATGAAAATTAAATCAAGTTTCATGTCTTACATTCAAGCTCAGTTTGTAAGTATATGAACGTCCCAAAACAATCCCTCCCTGAAAACATGACGTTAGCAAATGTAATAGATCTTTTTTTGTTTCACGCTCTATTTACACGCGGATTTTGTCCTAGCTATGTGTTGCAATACCTATTCATAGTCACGGTTCAACGACGTTCGTTTTCCATAGAGACTTTGAAACTTCTTGACTGTACCGTGAGATTGGTATTTGGTTGCTCTGCTTCTGTTCTTTTCTCTATTCTTCCCTAGCATCAACATTATGCGTTCATACTAATTAAAAGAAGGGAGACACAGAATACTTGTGTAAGAATAAGAACAAACATTTGGACATGATAAATTTGTGAATTTGCGAATAACAAATTACATATATTTTAATTGCCAAGTTTTGTAATAGTGGATTCTAAATTAAAGGATAATATAAAATAACCACTAAAATATGTCGAAATACAATTTAATTACGAGACTAGTTCACAAAAGCCACTGAGACTTGTGTAGAATCGTTTTGGCGAAGAAAAAATACTAATAGAAACAACAAGTACAAAAAGGAAGAACAGTTGAAAGGGAAGAAACAGTAGCAGAAGAAACGCAAGAAGGAGTAGAATAATTCAAAGTACAAGAAAAAAAAACTTTATCAAATCCTACAATAAAGTAAGAATCAGAAAAGTGCATGAGTAAACAGACGTAGAATGTGGCCAAGTAAAAGTGGCAGAGGGAATGGCTGATAGCCTTTGTTCCACAGGACCACATGAGACATCGTGGCGTCTCCAAGGTCGCTAGGGGAACGGGCCGCCTGCGTAGAATACGAGTGATTGTCGCAGGTTAGGAGGCGACGGTTTATAGCCCCCTTCTAAGCTCCGACCTGAAAAGAGTGAGAGACAGCAGGAATGCATATGCAATGGGCCTGAATCTTCTATTGAGGAAGAGCCATTCAGTAGGGGGCTTAAAAATTACTTAAGATGGATTGTATTATACAACGAGAAATCATAAGCTATTCTTGCTTTCGGCAAGTTAAAGATCGAAGTATTTTGTAAAATTGGTATTCGTTCGGTAAGTTTTTAATACACAGTAAATAACGATAATTCATATATTTGTAGTACATATAAGATGAAAGTTATTTATAGAAATGCTCACTAGGTGTTTAGGATGATGTGCTTGAAAAAAAACAGTTCTTGTGCGCCCAAAAGCCATGAAGAGACCAACCAAATTAAAGAGTTCCAAATGAAAAAGTAAATGATATTGACGGCGGCAGCGGCGGCGGCTGGGAAAAGGCAATTTGTCAAACGCCTGAGTGTCTTGACGAAGCAATAAAGCATCAAGACAAGCAGAAAGAGAACTACAGAAACATGACGAGGAAAAAATAGAAGAAAAAAAAACGACACAAAAATTTCGAAAGAAGAAGTTTTGAAAGAAGTAGAAAATATAAAGGATCACACAAAATTTCCTGCAGAAACTATACATAGACGCAAAGAAGACGATAAAGCTGTAGAGGAAAAATCAGGGAATAGCGAGGAGGAGGGGAGAAAAATTAAATAGGATAATAAGAAATCAGAAGAGAGAGACAGAGAGAGACAGAGAGAGAGAGGAAGAGAGAGTAAGAGAGAGGAAGAGAGAGGAAGAGAGAGGAAGAGAGAGGAAGAGAGAGGAAGAGAGAGGAAGAGAG
>BOPP01000091.1:4070016-4083365 GCA_017312745.1 Gryllus bimaculatus
CAGAGGGTAGTGGGCAGAGGGTAGTGGGCAGTGGGTGGTGGGCAGTGGGTAGTGGGCAGAGGGTAGTGGGTAGTGGGCAGAGGGCAGTGGGCAGTGGGCAGTGGGCATTGGGTAGTGGGCAGTGGGTAGTGGGCAGTGGGTAGTGGATAGTGGGCAGTGGACAGTGGGCAATGGACAATGGACAATGGGCAGTGGGCAGTGGGCAAAGGGCAAAGGGCAGTGGGTAGTAGGTGTTGGGTGGCGGGTGGCTGGCAGTGGGCAGTTGGCAGTGAGCAATGGGCGTTGAGCATTGACTGGGGTAGTGGCTTCGGGGAGATGTGCTGGAGTGTGCAGAATGGTGGGTGCTCTGCTGGTGGTGGGGACTATGAGTGATGCACGGAATTACTTGCCTATTGGGCAAGGGTTGTGGGCAGAGGGCGGCCAGATAGGAGGGCGTACGAGAGCGTGCATACTAAGCATTCCACGTTTGGCGATGGCTGCTTCGCTTGAGCACGAAACAAGCAAAGCAGAACACAGGCAGAACATGGCGTATTCGCGACGCTCTCGGGCATTACTCAGAGCTCTGGCGCAGCGTGGGGCGATGTGATGGCTGCTAAGATACGAAACAAGCCAAGGGGCACTTCTGTTACTTCCATTTCCCTCCACGTCCTATTCATTGCGTCCTTTTTCTCTTATTCCTTCTCTTCCTCATCCTCCTCCTCCTCTTCCCCTTCCTCCTCCTCCTCCTCATCTTCCTCCTCTTCTTCATCCTCCACTACCCCTTCCTCCTCCTCCTCCTCCTCTTCTTCTTTCACTACCCTGCACCTTTTTCTAACAGCATAAAGATATTAGGCACATTTATGTTCATCGACAAATGTGATTGTATCCACTTCGTTTCATATGTCAATCATTCTGTGGTGTATAGAGGTAATATTCCTCATGAAATTAAGTAGCGCATTTATTATTATTATTTATTATTATTTATTATTATTATTATTATTATTATTATTTATTATTTATTATTTATTATTTATTATTTATTATTTATTTTTTATTATTTATTATTTATTATTTATTATTGAATAGTTGCTAATGAAATCTATTATTTCTGAATTCAGTTTTAGGCATCAGCCACTTTACATCTTCCTACATATTGTATTTAAGCCTATGTTGACGATTCGTGGTATACTTCATACAGATTCATCTTTTAAGTCAAGTGTTTGATCATTGGGGGTAGGTAGTCTGATTTTTTTTCAGAAAGTTTTGGTAGGAAAAGTCAACACGAGAAAATTCGTTTTGACAAGTAAGTGTGAAATTAATATAATTTCAATAACTATTATTATTAATTATGTGACTTCTATATCTGCGAACTACTTACGTAGTATAGAGAAAGTATTGCATTTTTGCCGCAGTAAAGAACGATTTTTAGACAGAAAACGTTTTGTGAGGCTATGAAGAATATTTTTCCTATATGGACAATAAATTACTTCCTCTAATACGTAGTCAGAATCCACTTTTTGTGAGTCTTTATTATCGCAAATTTGGTTGACGACAAAACATCCGGTCCGTCCATCTGTGCACAACGCTAGCGGCTAGGTATGATGCTCATCAAAATTGATATTTCCGAACGACCTGCCAGATTTCCCACCCCCTAGAATTTTAAATAGTTATTTTCATTTTAGAAAGTACTTCACGTGAAGCCATTACAAAATTTCCAAATTTTCTCAAAAATGCTACCAATATTTTTATTTTATCTTCTCAGATATAGTAAAATATGCTTAAGGGCACTTTGTTTTAACTTCCTGAACATTGGGAAATTGCAAAATGTCCTTCTTCGGAGTGTTCCTTCAACCACGACATTGAAGATAATGATTTCTCTTAAAGAAATATGTTCTTCGAATTATAATCTTTAAATAAGGCCAAGTGTATTTTTCCAAAAAAATAGTAGTTTTCATGTGAATTTGCATGGAATAAAGACAAATTAAAAAAAAAATTATCAAATTGTTTCTGAACTTTTATCTCGAATAGAGTATACTATGCTTTTAACACTAGCACAGTCTCTATTTTCAGTGAACTCTCTGTATTTTTGAAAAATTGCAAACAATTAGTATTGCAAAACCACAATTTGAAGAAGAAAGTTTTACTTTATGAAAACAGCACTTTAAAATTAGACACATAGATAAACAGATCAGGTTAATTTTTTTTAAAGAATAAAAGTAATTTTATTTACATTTGCCCATCTTCAAATTGCAAATTCGAATTTCCCCCGATTTATTTGCTAGAGATTTTCACGAGATGTCAGATCGCAATGCGACGAAGGCAACGCCACGACACGGCAGTTCGAAATTCTGCGATTTTTTTCATTATTGTACGATGTTCATAGCTGTTTGAAACGTAGATTAGGATTTTCGAATTTGTGTTAATAGCTTTCAAAATAATCCCCCGTCATCTTTGGAAAACTTTGGAGGTTGAAGGTAATACGTAATAATAATAATAATAATAATTATTATTGTTATTAATGTTGTTATTAATGTTGTTATTATTGTTGTTATTATTGTTGTTATTATTGTTGTTATTATTGTTATTAATATTATTATCTTAAAATAAATTACATTTTAAAAATTTTTCTCTTAATTTTTTAACGTTCCCCTTCATATTATGATTTTTTAACGTAACTTGACATTCGTAAATTGTGCCGTTTAGGGCCTCTCGTTCTGCAGATCTGCCATTTTCGAGAATCTTGCATGTGTGTCAGTATGGTGCTTGAAACATTATTCCTTAGAGAATGTTAAGTGATTCCCGGTTTCAGAAGCAAGAATTTCTCATGAGGAACTATATTTGTTACAGCGCGTTTCAAAATTAAATGGAAGGCAGTAAAGCAATTTCAATGAACCAGCTGAAAAATGAAATCCGTAAACCTGCGAAGGCGCTGAGATATGCCGATGTGAGTCGAAGCCATGGCGGAAACGAAGGAAGGGTAATTCGCTAGTTGCAGGTTCGTAAAATCACTTAGTGGTCTGCCTCGCGTTCAAACGTTACGCAAAGCACTTGCGACCCCCGGGAACGTGTGCATGATTGCTGTGGTGAGCGGGTCATACGTTGCAAACCTTTTGGGCTCTTGTGATGTGGTAACATCATTGCGACCTGACAAGTGGTTCTTATTTCAATTGCGAGAGACAATTTGTGTTCAAATAACTGCTTATTGGCACTAGGTAATACTCAAATGATACTTTGAAACAATCAATGAGCAGAGAGACGGAAAGGAAGATTGCTTGTGTTGTGTAACTGTTCGCGTATTCACTTTCATGAAATGACGAGAGTTGGCAACAGTAACAACAGTTTAGGGCTTGCCAAATGCCATGTCACTATTGGCAGACAAACGTAAAATCACCACAATCGAAAAATACTGATCCATGTCAAAACGTTATGCGGGGTTTTAAACATTTCGTAAGTACTTAAATTCGCAGAAGTTGTATTATTAGCTTCATGATCTTAAATGTCATGTTATGAGGATGTCATTCTTGACAATGATGTATGAAATACTATTTGAGAAAACTGCACTTTAATATGAATTTCAAAACTGTGCAAAGTCTTAATCTCGCTTCAGGGTTCTGGTATTATGAGTGTGTTCTATTCTGTTCAAATGGGGATATATAAGTGAGACATGCATTATCCGTCGGAGCCAACGTTCTTCCGTTTGATTATTTCGTGTTTCTGGTCTCGTAAACTGCAATTATCATTAGCCTCGTAAGTGTAGTTTATGTTACATTTCGGTTGGTGGCGGTGATCCTCCCTACCGAACTTTAGATCCAGCGTCACCTACACTAGGCTTGCAGGGTTTCCTTCTCCAAATGGCTCCACCAACGGGATACCTCAGCCGGGACAAACTCAAAGCTCTCGACTGGTTTTTCATTTTGTATAGTGGTGTAATGCGCTAATTGAAAGTGTGTGTGTGTGTGTGTAAGGGGAAAGGAGAAAATGATGAGGAACGACAGATCGCGCATGGATCGTGGCCATTTGTTCAGGGGCTACCTCCGCATTCGCCTGATATTGATCGAAGAAACTACATTTGACGGTTAGAAACAGTAATGCCCACAAACAGATCCCACGTTTTACCTCTAAATTACAACACAAATTCTGAAAACGAGACCATTAGCGTTTTATAATATGTTATGGTTTCTGAATGGTTATCTACAATTTTTGGCTATTAAGAGTTGGTAGCCCTTTTTCAATCATGTCCATGGTGGCAAGATAGACATCTATGTATAGTTCTGACGGGTTAGAATATTTTTCTAGAAATATAAGTCTTTGTTATTTACTACGAAATCTAAATCAAGAAAATAAATAGCACCATTTTCTCAATAATTGACAATAACATTCGTACAAAAAATGCTTTTAAACTATTGTGTAACACGTTTGAGATCAAATCTAGTCCCAAACAGAAATAACGTAAGTATTGGCGAAACAGTGCCTAGAAAACAGGGCATCAGAACTGAAAAAAATCCGCTGAAATGCGATGTTTTCAGTAATATTAACAATAAATTATAGACGAAATAAAATGAATTAAAATATTGATCTTTCTATAGTATCCAAAGGATTCTCAAACAGTTTGTATTGAATTGCCTACACGAAAGTTAGGTTCTGCTTTCAATTCCACATCTAAAATTGAGAAGATCATTCACATTACGTACACAAAGATTATTCTAAGCAACTGATGTCGAAGATAATAAATTTTTTTGTTATACAACCACTCAATTTTCAATTTTTAGCAATGGTGCTAAAAGTGAGTGTTCAGATGAATATCTGTATGCAATGAAGAAAACAAAATAATTCCGTCTGACCGAATCACTTATTACTGACCTTAATGTATCATTACGTTATTTGTATATTTGAATTTAAAAAATTAAAGTAAGGTTGTCTAAAATATAGTCTATGACACGCGTTAATTGTAAGTTTATTTTACTCTTAGATACGCGCCACTCGACCTATCGGCCTTGAAACGCCACCTTTCCAATTCTCAAAATAAAATTTCACTTTTACCACTCGCGTCGTAAGTATCTATTTCGGCAGGAATTTGCGAAAGATAGTTTCACCTTTGACTCGATACCTCATTCGGATGACAACCTCTTTAGTGACCGCCTTCGGTTTCCATATTCAATTGTTTTCTCATTGACCCAGTTCGTGAACAGAAATGCTTCGCATACCAGAGTGTGAGTGGGGGATCAAGGATTGTATGCTTATTGTGGCCAAAGCGAAACATTCGAGTGGGAAGGCGAGGGTTTGCATTTCAATCTGTTTAGAATTTATGATGAGTACCTGAATAATGGAGAACTGCCGGAGCAGCTATTCTAATGTAGACACTTAAACATTATCTATTTTTCATTGGATGTTATATTGTCGTTGCTATGAAAATATTAAAATAGTTGTAGCGATTTCACTCGTAATTTTTATAATTAGAATGTTAAAAAAGTAAAATAAAGTATATACTAATACATATTATAAATTATGGAATAAATCACAAATTCTCAAAGTCGAGACGATGTATTCTCTCTTGGCTGTACAGCATTAACAGCCAATGAAGCATACGTCGAATTTCAAGTAGTCGAGTAAAGAATTTAAAAATTATGATATTTAATTTATATAATAATTTATGTAATAATTATATTATTATTGAATGTAATTTATTAACATAAAATAAACTTGAAAACATGTAACTTAAACGCATATTCAATTGTTTGTCCAAAAATGTAAAAATAATTACACACTATAGTTGCACCTCTGGAATCTGCCAGAGAAACCACAACTTTCTTTCGTGTGTGCAAATTACGCTTTTGAAAGGCAAAATTATTGATATTCTTGTTCTTCTCAACATTCCTAGAAATTCTGCAAATAAATTAACATGTGAGAGCCTTCCCCTAATGTTAATATAGCGTGACGTTTCGCCTTATTTACAAAGCCCTTGATTTGTCAGACATAAACGCGTATTGATCACACGAACGTGTTTTGAAAAGGACAAAGTACGCTCCATATCCTCACTCTCGGGCAGCACACACTGGCCCGGGCCCGGGCCTGGGCGCGGGCGCGGGCTCCGTCTCTCGCGTCTCGTGCTGGCGACCTCCTTCGTGCCCCCGCCGCCCCCGCCGCCCCCGCCGCCCCCGCGCCCCCGCGCCCCGCCGCCCCCGCCGCCCGCGAGGCCCCCGAGCACCTCACACTTCCGGCCGCCGGCCGGCGCGGCTCGTTGCGCCAAAGGTAAAGTCTAGGCTTTTTCAGCCGCACGCGTGACTCCCTCTACTTTCTGCCGCCACGCTCGCTTTTGTTTTTTGTTTTTTGACGGAACATGACTCCAACTCGCCCTGGCGATCGGGATCCCGCGCCTCTCGTACTCCCGTTGTCCCCGCGCCTCAGCCGCCACCGACCCCCGCGCTACGATCCCCCGCCTTCGTCCCGCTCGGCCAGCCCCGGCCACAGTGTCATCAAATTCCTAGATAGCCCCGTCCGCTCTACCGTATCCGTCCTCCCTCCTTTTTTATATCTTCCCCGCTCCGACTCGCCGTTCCAGAGGGCCTCCCTCTCGGCCTCCCCCGCCCCGGCGTCCCGCCCCGGCGTCCCGCCCCGGCGTCCCGCCCCGCGTCCCGCCCCCGGCGTCCCCGCCCCGGCGTCCCCGCCCCGGCGTCCCGCCCCGGCGTCCCCGCCCGGCGTCCCCCGCCCGGCGTCCCGCCTCGGCGTCCGCCCCGGCGTCCCGCCCCGCGTCCCGCCCCGGCGTCCCCGCCCGCGCTCCCCGCCCACGCCGTCCGCCACCGTTCTCTCCGTCCGTTTTCCCTGTCCGTTCTCCCCGCCCGTTCTCTCCCCCACCCCTGCCCATCCTTCCCCCTTTCCCACCCTTCCTCCCCTCCAGACCCACCCCTTTCTGCCGTCCCGCATCCGTCCACCCCATTCGTCGTCACAGCATCCCGCCCCACCTCGCCCTTCAACTCTGGCCTCCCCGCATCCGTCTCCCTGTTTATACCTCCCTCCCGCTCCACCTCCTCGCCCTCCAAATGCCCCGCCCTCCCGCCCCCCCCTCCATGCTCAACCCACTCTACTCCCCCCCCCGTTCCCCTCTCTACTCATCCGGCATTCCCTTCTTCACTTTCATTCTTTCCCCGCTCCGCGCCGTCCCTCTCCGCGCCTCCACCTTTCTGTTCTATAGACCTCCCCGCTTCACGTTCATTCTTTCCTACCCCCTCCGCCTCCACCCCGCCTCACACCTCACTTTGTTCTCCTCGCACCATTCCCCTCTCCCCACACCGCTCTCCTTCCCCATCCTCGTTCCGTCTCCTTACTGTTCGGTCCACCCCGCTTCACTTCTATATTCGCCGTTCTCCCCACTTCACTTTTATACGCAGCTGCCCCTCCCCACTCCGCGCTGGCCTTCTCTGCCCCGCTGTTCCCCGCACCGTCCCTTTCCACTCCGCTTCTCCCCGCTCCACCCCTCCCGCGCCAACTCACCAACACCGAGGTCTTTCATGGCGTCTGGTTTCAGTAAATGTGTTGTGCAGGCGGCTGCGGCCTTTACATGAAAGCCCCGAGTTATTTGTGTACTTGGCGACGCGGACGTGAATGGGTTTTTGAACGAGCATCTCGAGAATAATCTCGTTACAAGCTCGGGAAACGGCAATTTGAGGCCATAGATGGAGCCAAGAATAGCAGCCATCGCCTCTGATGAAAGACTATCGAGCGAGAAAAAAAATCTCACGATATATTCGACAACATGGGCTCATGAGTCACAAAAAATAGATTCATAAGTCTCCGTGCTTAGGAAAAACGTGAGACTTACCCCAGATTGATTTTTTGCTGTAAATAAGAAATTGCCTCAATAACGAAATTGCGTTTGCTAATTTGATTCAAGTGTTGCATAAATAGTGAGGATAAAACTATTTCTCATTGTAAGTACGGTCAAAACGAATATTTACGTTAGATTGTTTGTAATATGTGCAACTGTAAAGATTACATAATACAATTTAATATTAAACACTCATTAATAGTTTTTTATGCAATATTACTTCTAACGGCAAATGTGTTAATAAATGTTATGGTTTCTTTGTAAAAACGATTTCTATACGTATGATGTAGACACGAACAGAGTTCTTTATTTAATTTAAGCTACAAGCAATTCATTCTTTTTAACATTGAGAATCAACATTCAAACGTCATTTAAAAATGATCTAAGAGTCAAATACATTTAAATTTTATGACCATTATTGAGGGAAGTGTGTCGCATGTTTATTTTCTGCAGCAGTTGCGTCACACGTGACAGTGATGGAAACGTATTGATAGTGGCTTAAAGCTAAAGAGAATCCCATTTAGTTTAATTTGTTGCAATATAATTCAATAAATAATTGCAACATTTTTTTTACTACAGGCGCACATTGCACAGGCATGTATTTATCCATTTAAGTGCTTGGAATTAAATATTATTGCCATATTAGATTAGAATCAGAGCCCGGTAGCTATCTCGCAAATTCATTAGTTACAAGAGTTCCCATATATTCCGGGCTCGACTGAGTAAGAGAATACGAAAGTAGCAATCACGGGTGAGATTATCTCAAAACCAGGGTCATATACACAGTTTCGTAATAACATGTTCTCATGAGTGTATATTTGTTGTAAATGAGCGGGCTGCGTAATTTCTTCAGAATTTAAAGTCTTATTATTACTGCAACGTAGACTCGAGTTTTAGATACCGAGAAAAGGTCAAGAGTATTTGGATAGTCTGTGTTGCGCTAATCATAAAATTAAATACACTCTACTATTTTAAAATAGCAAATGTGAGACAGAACTCCATTACTTGTACTTTATATTCCTTTCAGTTGAGCATGATACAGGAAGTAACAAATGTGTTTTAACGTTTGATCTCGTATTTTAAAAATTAAATTATATTTTTGTTTCATACAAGAATTTTTCCAGCCGGTAAGGGCATTTTTACATGGATGTTTATCGACATTAAGAGTCTGATGGGATTTTCTTCTTCTTGGCCTTCCTTGTCCTTTCACCAGTACGTTCAATTTTTTAAATGGGCTTCTTTTGAGTTGAAATTCATGTTCAAGGTGAGAGATTAAATATTTCGACACTCAATGAAATTATAGAAAGTGATGTGGGGACTTAATGTGTTGACCTAGTTTCGAGAAAAGTATTATTTCAACAAAAAGGCTCATTATGATTAGTATATTAATAAATATGTTTTTTCAGCAAGAAAGGTTTCTAAGTAGCACGAAGAGAGACGAACAGCTGTCCTGGTAAATGAACGTTGTTTAAATACCCGACCTCAGTTACCACACGGTGGTGTTGATATTTGTGTCAATGCAAACAAAACTAGGACAGGCATTTCTATGTTTTCATAAAATTACAAAATATCTACAACAAATTATGTTCTTTTAATACTTCAGCTATTTAGTGAAACACACTTAAGTGGCCCAGGGCACAAACTGATGTAACTGCAGTAGCCGACGGTGGCAGGATTTTCGACTCTAGCCACATAACTAGGTCGAAGTAGGCCACATAACTAGCAGCTTCGAACGGTAGTTTTCCGTGGTTTCTCCGATGAACTCCAGACGAATGCCGCAACAGTTCTCTAACAAACGGAACACGGATCGCGCGCGATATTTCCTTCCCCTTTCTTGTCGTGTCTCACATTTTACTTACATGCTCTCACACTTACATGCACTACATACACCACCACACAAGTCGAGAGAGCAATCGGGAGCTTAGAGTTTGTCCCAGCTGGAGCGCTACCCCATATTTTCTCTCTCTTTATCTGCTTCTTTACTCTTTATCTTTCGTCTTTTCTCTCTCTTCATCTTCTTTTCTTCTACTCTCTTCTTGCCTAATATTTCGTCTTCCTCGCCGGCCGCGCCTGCGCAGAAGTGCGTGGCGCGGGGTGCTGCCGCCTGCTGTGGCGGAGGCGTGCGTGCTCTGTGCGTGCGCTCACGTGTGGCAGGTGAGGCGCCGTCCACAGTGGGCCACAACGGCGCCGGGCAAACGGCCCTGCGGTCCATTGCCTTTGTATCTCGCGTGTTGCCATCAAAAAGGGAAACGATTTAATACAATGATAGGGTAGACGTTGGAAAGGCGGGGAAATGCCGAAAAAGGCCCTTTTCTGTAGAAGGGAAAAACAGATTTTAAATTTAAAAAAGCTGTTTATTTAGGAATATTTTGGAGTCCGATATATATTTTATTACAATCTTTAAACACTTATTGTAATGTATAATTTTTATTGTAAAATTATATTACTTTGGGTTCATATTTAGTTCACAATCTCCAATAAATATTTCTTTTCCTATTCGCCAAACCTTAGCCAGGAGGCTAATGATGAGCTTTCGTTTTTGGCATATTATTTTCTTTATCACAAATTTGTAGCTTTAGATCACAACGATAGCAAAACCAAACGGCGACGTTACACACCGACTAGTACGAAACGCTTGGCCAATTTGCGGGGACACTTGCAATATTGTTTCATTATGTGCTTCAATAGAGTTTCCTTAGATACATTTCATAGGCAACGGTTACTATCTTGCAGCACTCTACCGCCGGGTTTTTTGATAGACACGGCTTTTCTGAGATCATTGTCAATGGGACGTAGAGATCGCTCTTCATGCAAATTTGCGTTTGGAGCAAATTTGTAGCTTACATCTGCACCCATGTCATCTCTAGAGGTAACGTTCGTAGAGCGGTCATTGTCTACTCATACATGCACATGTACAAAGCATGAACCCAAGATGATTCGAACTCAGAACCCTTTAAATCGACATCCACATCCTTAGGCTTTCACATACTTTAGCTTTCGCTATCTGGTTCAAATAACTTTTAATTTATTTTTTAATGTCACATCAACCACTTTTTGGCAACAGAAACAAACCGCAGTTTTCTTCTGTAAAGAGCAAAAAAACATAATTAAATAAATATAAATCCATTCCTTCATCACTCTTTGCAATTTAAACTGTCATTCAATATCCTTGTATTTATTTATTGGAAACATCACTGATGACTAAATTCTACTTCATTTATTATCACCGGCAAATACATAAAACTGATTTTTGTAACATAAGGCTTCTTTATATATTTTATAAATTAATGCGTATTCGCATTTCCTATTTGTGGTTAAATTAAATAGTTTCACCATTTCTTGTTTTGTCAATCATCCGAGGGACAAATATTTACAGAACATTTAGACAATAAAAAAGTTTTTGATTTGTGTATTCAGTGTCGATGGTAAAATAGTGTGACGCTTCATTTAATAACTAGCTATTGTCAAAAATTCCAATAAACCTGTTTTCAGAAGGTTAATTTATTTATAGCAATAATAATTTCTTTTATTTATTTATTTTACTTTCAATTTTAATTCATAAATAATTTGAAAAGAAAACAACCAAACAATGTATTTTTAATATATCTACTTGTACAATTTTTGCTGCTAGAAATAATTCTGTTATTTTAACATGGTACGTACATTTACAATTGTAAATTTAAAAAAAACTAAACTGTAAATATTACTAATATTTGATAAATAATATATAATTTCCTCATTTATATTTTAAAATGGTTATTATCATATTTACTGCGCGAATTGGGTGTTTTTTACTTGGTCTCATTGATTCATTGACTTGTTTTACCTTGACCAGCGATGTGGGCAAAATAACTCAATGGAAATCAGGAAAAGAAAAACAACCAATACGTTCAGGAAATATGAACACCATCTTTCCTACAACTATTTGTATTATATGCATTAAAGATTCTGTTATTATTTTACTATTGTGCCTATCGTTTTTTCAGTAAATTTACTGTATTCGGTAATTCTGCTAAAATGATATATTATTACAGTATTGATTGCACGCATGCAATTAAAACTCCACAACTACCTATCAGAACTCAGAAAAAATTAAAATCATGTAATTAAGTCACTATGGACACAAAAGTGCTCATTGCAGATTAGGTAGAACACGATTCTGAAACATTTATGTACACATACTTATCTACATTATCTTATTTAGAGATATTAAAATTTAAAGTATGTTTACTTAAATTGAAAAATGTTATCACATCTAAAATTGTCTGTTATAATATGCAATATCATTATATTTCACATACAGCGTCTACGGCACTATGAAGTATGGTCAGAAAACGTTGGTTAGTGGCCATGCTTATTGACTAGCAAACTAATGGAACAACATAAAATATTAACATGAATAATTTAAATGTATATAAAACATATTTGGTGTAAGAATATTACAAATGGGAAAAAATATGAACGTCAGTTATATTTTCTTTTTCTGAAATGTATTCAGGCAAAACCTCTTCTGAATCAGAAGATAATTGCTTTCCATCTTTCGAAGTTTTATAAATTTTATATTTTCACTTATAATTGTCTTCAATTCTGTTAGAAGGTAAAGTTGGCGTTGTTTTTTCACCTGAAGTATTATCTATATCTTCCGTTTTTATATAGTTTTCTTATCCTCCTAGGATGATCGTAAAAACACAATGCAAGGTCTAAATGGGTTCTGTTCAGAACATTCGTCACGGTCAGAGTGAATATGGCGTCGATTGAACGCCTCGAGTGATTACGATATGGTTTATCACGATATGGTAAGAATAATATCTTGACCATACCTTAAAGATATTCATTTAACCTTTAGTTGGCTGATACCTGTTCGCTCTTATTTTGGGTAGTGATTTTTCTCATAAATAGTATGAAGAGTATTGTAAATAAGGGAAATATTGGAAACCATTGGACAATGGATGACTGCTGGAGCATGTTATTTGTTGCTGGTTATTTTCTATACCATTGGTTCTTGTTATTTCCTATTATTGAATTAATGGACGCAATTATTAAACTGCATTCTCAACATCATTAACATTACATAGCGAATAATTTGATTTGACATTTAGTTTAAGTATTGCCATGGTAATTGATTTGCATTCATTTCAATTCAGCTACAGAATGGATATCCGAAATATATGTAATCCACTATTGTATTTCTATTTATTTCTTTATGATGAATAATAACTCGATGAATTGAAATATATATATTGTTATGACAAGCGAACTTCGTGAATCATTAGTCATGAGATCCAAATCCATATTTTTGCATGCATTATGTAACTACTAGAGACCGAAAGTGAGAGTATGTATTTATTATATAGATAATTACAGTCCTATAATTATACATCCTCGTAAAAACTACATCGTATCCCTCTGGAAGGGGTAGATCAAGGGTTACAAATGCAAACGTGACAAGTGGTCCTTGCGGGAGAACCACGCCAACCATCCTTGAGGGGAGACTTCAGCCACGTGCCTAGCGCTGCCGGTCCACCTGCCGCACTTCTCCTCCCCTCCC
>BOPP01000091.1:4086051-4129718 GCA_017312745.1 Gryllus bimaculatus
CCGACCCCGGAACGTGTGCATGATTGCGTGTGGTGAGGGGTCATACGTGCCCAAACCTTTTGGCTCTTGGATGTGTAACATCATTGCGACCTGACAAGTGGTTCTTATTTCATTGCGGAGACAATTTGTGTTCAAATAACTGCTTATTGCGCACTTAGGTAATACTCAAATGATACTTTGAACATGCAATGAGCAGAGAGACGGAAAGGGAAGATTGCTTGTTTGTGTAACTGTTCGCGTATTCACTTTCATGAAAATGACGAAGAGTTGGCCAACAGTAACAACAGATTTAGGGCTTGCCCAAATGCCATGTCACTATTGGCAGACAAACGTAAATCACCCAATCTGAAAATACTGATCCATGTCAAAAACGTTTAGCGGGGTTTTAAACCCATTTGTAAGTTACTTAAATGCGCAGGAAGTTGTATTATTAGCTTCATGATCTTAAATGTTCGATGAGGATGTCATTCTGACAATGATGTTGAAATACTATTTGAGAAAAACTGCCACTTAATATGATTTTCAAAAACTGTGCCAAAGTCTTAATCTCGTTCAGGGTTGCTGGTATGTATGAGTGTGTTTTCTATTCTGTTCAAAATGGATATATAGTAGGAGCATGCATTATCGTCGGAGCAACTTCTTCCGTTTGGATTATTTCGCCCCCCATGTTTCTGGTCTCGTAAACTGCAATTTATCTTTGCCTCGTAGGGTAGTTATGTTACATTTCGGTGGTGGCAGGGTGATCCTCCCTACGAACTTAGATCCAGCGTCACCTACACTAGGCTTGCAGGGTTCCTTCTCCAAATGACTCCACCACGAATACCCAGCCGGACAAACTCAAAGCTCTCGATGTTTTTCATTTTGATATAGTGGTGTTAATTGCGCTATGAAGAATTGTGTGTGTGAGTGTGTGTAAGGGGAAAGGAGAAAAGATGAAAGGAACGACAATCGCGCATGGAATCGTGGCCCATTTGTTCGGGGCTACCTCCGCTTCGCTCTGATATTGATCGAAGAGAAACGTACATTTGACGGATTAGAAAAACAAGTAATGCCCACAAACAGATTCCACGTTTACCTCTAAATTTACAAACACAAATTCTTGAAACGAGACCATTAGCGTTTTTAATATGTTAATGGTTTCTGAATGGTATCTACAATTTTTGGCTATTAAGAAGGATGGTTAGCCTTTTCATCATGTCCATGGTGGCAAGATTAAGACACTATGATAGTTCTGACGGGTTAGATATTTTTCTAGAATATAAGTCTTTGTTTATTTTACTACGAAATCTAAATCAAGAAAATAAATAGCACCATTTTCTCAATATGACAATACATTCGTACAAAAAATGCTTTTAAACTATGTGTAACCACGTTGAGATCAATCTAGTCCCAACAGAAAAATACGTAGTTATTGGCAAACAGTGCCTAGAAAAACAGCGGCATCAGAACTGAAAAAAATCCCTGAAATGCCGATTTTTCATAATATTAACAAATAAAATTATAGCGAAATAAAAATGAATTAAAATTATTGATCTTTCTATAGGTATCCAAAGATTCCTCAAACGTTTGTATTGAATTGCCTACACGAAAGTGTAGGTTCTGCTTTTCAATTCCACATCTAAATTGAGAGATCATTCACATACGTACACAAAGATTATTCTAATCAAATGATTGTCCGAAAATAATAAATTTTTTTTATACAACCACTCAATTTTCAATTTTAGCAATGGTGCTAAAAGTGGTGTTCAGATGAATATCTGTATGCAATGAAGAAAACAATAATTCCGTCTGACCGATTCACTTATTATGACCTTAATGTATCATTACGTTATTTGTATATTTGAATTTAAAATTAAGTAGGTTGTCTAAATAATCATGACATGCGCTTATTGTAAGTGTATTTTACTCTTAGATACGGGCCACTCGAACCCTATCGGCCTTGAAACGCCCACCTTTCCAATTCTCAAAATAAAATTTCACCTTTTTACCACTCGCGTTCGTAAGTATCTATTCGCAGGGAATTTGCGAAAAGATAGTTTTCACTTTTGACTCGAATAACCTCATTCGGCATGACACTCTTTAGTGGACCGCCCTATCGGTTTCCATATTCAATTGTTTTCTCATTGACCCAGTTCCGTGAACCAGAAATGGCTTACGCGATACAGGTGGAGTGGGGGGATCAGGATGTATGCTTATTGTGGCCAAAGCGAAACATTCGGTAGTGGGAAGGCGAGGGTTTGCATTTCAATCTGTTTAGAATTTCTGCATGGTACCTGAATAAGGAGAACTCCGGAGCAGCTTATCTAATGTAGACACTTAAACATTATCTATTTTTCATTGGAGTTATATTGTCGTTGCTATTGAAAATATTAAATAGTGTTGTAGCGATTTCACTCGTAAATTTTATAATTAGAATGTTAAAAAAAGTAAAATAAAGTATATACTAATACATATTATAAATTATGGAATAAATCACAAATTCTCAAAAGTCGAGACGATGTATTTCTCTCTTGGCTGTACAGCATTAACAGCCAATGAATGGCATACGTCGAATTTCAAGTAGTCAGTGAAATGAATTTAAAATTATGATATTAATTATTATAATAATTTATTGTAATAATTATATTATTATGAATGTAAATTTATAACATAAATAAACTTGAAAACATGTTAACTTAAAGCATATCAATGTTTGTTCCAAAAATTGAAAATAATTAACACTATAGTTGCACTCTGAATCTGCCAGAGAAAACCACAACTTTCTTTCGGGTGTGCAAATTACGCTTTTGAAAGGCAAAATTATTATATTCTTGTTCTTCTCAACATTCCTAAGAAATTCTGCAAATAAATTACATGTGAGAGCCTTCCCCTAATGTTAATATAGCGTGACGTTTTCGCCTTTATTTACAAAGCCCTTGATTTGGTCAGACATTAACGCGTATATGTCACCCACCGAACTGTTTTGGAAAAGGACAAAACGCTCCATATCCTCACTCCGCGGCAGCACACACTGGCCCTGGCCCGGGCCTGGGCGCCGGCGCGGGCTCCGTCTCTCGCGTCTCGTGCTGGCGACCTCCTTCGTGCCCCCCGCCCCCGCCGCCCCCGCCGCCCCCGCGCCCCCCGCCCCGCCGCCCCCGCCGCCCGCGAAGCACCTCAACACTTCCGGCCGCGCCGGCAGCGGCTCGTTGCCGCCAAAGGTAAAGTCTAGGCTTTTTCAGCGCACGCGTGACTCCTCTACTTTTCTGCCGCCACGCTCGCTTTTTGTTTTTTGTTTTTTGGACGCCTTCCCCGCGCTGCTCGTTCCCCGCCCCAGCCCGGCCACCGCCCCCGCGCTACGATCCCCGCCTTCGTCCCCGCTCGGCCAGCCCCGGCCTTCCCCGCCCCGTCTCTACCCGTATCCGTCCTCCCTCCTTTTTTATACGCTCCTTCCCCGCTCCGACTCCCCGTCCCAAGGCCTCCCTCCTGGCCTCCCCCGCCCCGGCGTCCCCGCCCCGGCGTCCCCGCCCCGGCGTCCCGCCCCCCGGCGTCCCGCACCCCGGCGTCCCCGCTCCTCGGCGTCCCCGCCCCGGCGTCCCGCCCCGGCGTCCCCGCCCGCGTCCCCCGCCCGGCGTCCCCGCCTCGGCGTCCCCGCCCCGGCGTCCGCCCCGCGTCCCCGTCCCCCGGCGTCCCCGCCCGCGTCCCCGCCCCGGCCGTCCCCGCCATCCTTCTCTCCGTCCGTTTTCCCTGTCCGTTCTCCCCGCCCGTTCTCTCCCCCACCCCTGCCCATCCTTCCCCCTTTCCCACCCTTCCTCCCCTCCAGACCCACCCCTTTCTGCCGTCCCGCATCCGTCCACCCCATTCGTCGTCACAGCATCCCGCCCCACCTCGCCCTTCAACTCTGGCCTCCCCGCATCCGTCTCCCTGTTTATACCTCCCTCCCGCTCCACCTCCTCGCCCTCCAAATGCCCCGCCCTCCCGCCCCCCCCTCCATGCTCAACCCACTCTACTCCCCCCCCCGTTCCCCTCTCTACTCATCCGGCATTCCCTTCTTCCACTTCATTCTTTCCGCTCCGCGCCGCCCTGCTCCGGCCTCCACCTTTCTGTTCTATAAGACCTCCCCGACCTTCACGTTCCATTCTTTTCCTACCCCCTCCGCCTCCACCCGCCTCACACCTCACTTTGTTCTTCCTCGCACCCATTCCCCCTCTCCCCACAACCGCTCTCCTTCCCATCCTTCGTTCCGTCTCCTTACGTTCGGTCCACCCCGCTTCACTTTCTTATATTCGCCGTTCTTCCCCACTTCACTTTTATACGCAGCTGCCCTTCCCCACTTCCGCGCTGACCTTCTCTGCCCCGCTGTCCCCGCACCGTCCCTTTCCACTCGCTGTCTCCCCCGCTCCACCCCTACCGCGCCAACTCACAACACCGAGGGTCTTTCATGGCGTATGGTTCAGTAAATGTGTTGTTTGCAGGCGGCTGCGGCCTTTACATGAAAGCCCCGGTATTTGTTACTTGGCGACGCGGACGTCGAATGGTTTTTTGAACGAGCATCTCGAGGAATAATCTCGACAAAAAGTCGGCGGGAAACGGCAATTTGAGGCCATAGATGGAGCCAAGGAATAGCAGCCATTCGCCTCTGATGAAAAGACTATCGAGCGACGAAAAAAAAAATCTCACGATATATTCGAACAACATGGGCTCATGAGTCCACCAAAAAATAGATTCTAAGTCTCCGTGTTAGGAAAAAACGGAGACTTACCCAGATTGATTTTTTGCTGTAAATAAGAAATTTGCCATCAATACGAAATTGCGTTTGCTAATTTGAGTCAACGTGTTGCAATAAGATAGTGAGATAAACTATTCTCATTGTAAGGTACGCGTTTTCAAAACGAATATTACGGTAGTAGATTGTTTGTAATATGTGCAACTGTAAAATTACATAATACAATTAATAATTAAACACTCATTAATAGTTTTTTATGGCAATATTACTTTAACGGCAAATGTGTTAATAAATTGTTATGGTTTCTTTGTATAAAACGATTTTATACGTATGATGTAGACCACGAACAGCGTTCTTTATTTAATTTAAGCTACAAAGCCAATTCATTCTTTTTAACATTGAGAATCAACATTGCAAACGTCATTTAAAAAATGATCTAAGAGTCAAATACATTTTAAATTTTAATGACCATTATTAGAATGGAAAAAACTGTGTCGCATGGTTATTTTCTGCAGCAGTTGCGTCACACGTGACAGTGATGGAAACGTATTGATAGTGGCTTAAAGCTAAAGAGAATCCCATTTATTAATTTGTTGCAATATAATCAATTTAAATTATTGCAAAACATTTTTTTTTACTACAAGGCGCACATTGCCACAGGCATGGGTATTAATCCATTAAGTGCTTGAATTAAAATTTTGCCATATTAGATTGAATCAGAGCCCGGTAGCATATCTCGCAAATTCATTAGTACAAAGAGTCCCATATATTCCGGCTCGACTGAGTAAGAGATACGGAAAGTAGCAATCACGGGTGAGATTATCTCCAAAACCAGGTCATATACCAGTTATCGTAATAACATGTTCTCATGAGTGTATATTTGTTGTAAAATGAGCGGCTGCGTAATTTCTTCAGAATTAAAGTCTTATTATTACTGCAACGTAGACTCGAGTTTTAGATACCGAGAACAATTCAAGAGTATTTGGATTAGTCTGTGTTGCGGCTAATCATAAATTAAATTACACTTCTACTATTTTAAAATCGCAATGTTGAGACAGAAACTCCATACTTGTACTTATATTTCCTTTCACGTTGAGCCATGATACAGGAAGTAACAAATGTGTTTTTAACGTTTGATTCTGTATTTTAAAATTAAATTATATTTTTGTTTCATACAGAATTTTTTACAGACCCGGTAAGGGCATTTTTACATGGATGTTTATCGACATTAAGAGTCTGATGGGAGTTCTTCTTCTGGCCTGCCTTGTCCTGTCACCAGATACGTTCAATTTTTTAAATGGGCGTTACTTTTAGTTGAAATTCATGGTTCAAGTGAAGATTAAATATTTCGACACTCATGAAATTATAAGAAATGATGTGGGACTTAATGTGTTGACTAGTTTCGAGAAATTATATTATCAACAAAAAAGGCTCAAACTAAAAAAAAAGTAATTTTTTAGAAAATATTTTCTGTTATACGAATTTTATACAATTATGATTAGTATATTAATAAATAATGTATTCTTTCAGGCAAAGAAGGTTCTAAGATAGCACAAGAGAGACGAAACAGCTGTCCTGGGAAATGAACTTGTTTTAAATAACACCGACCTCAGTTACCACACGGTGGTTGTGATATTTGTGTCAATTGCAAACAAAACTAGGACAGGCATTTCTATGTTTTTCATAAAATTACAAATATCTACAAACAAATTATGTCTTTTAATACTCAGCTATTTGTTGTGAAACACACTTAAGTGTTAGCCCAGTGCACAAACTGATGTAAACTGCAGAGCCGGACGGTGGCAGGATTTTCACTCTTAAGCACATAACTAGGTCGAAGATAGGCCACAAACTAGCAGCTTCGAACGGTAGTTTCCGTGGTTTCTCCGTATGAAAACTCCAGCGAATGCCGCAACAGTTCTCTAACAACAACGGAACACGCATCGCGCGCGATATTCCTTCCCCTTTCTTGTCGTGTCTCACATTTTACTTACCATGCTCTCACACTTACATGCACTACATACACCACCAACAAGTCGAGAAGCAATCGGAGCTTAGAGTTTGTCCCAGCTGGAGCGCTACCCCATATTTTCTCTTCTCTTTATTCTGCTTCTTTACTCTTTATCTTTCGTCTTTTCTCTCCTTCATCTTCTTTTCTTCTACTCTCTTCGTGCCTAATATTTCGATCTTCCGTCTCCGGCGCGCCTGCGCAGAAGTGCGGTTGGCGCGGGTGCTGCCGCTGCCTGTGGCGGAGTCGTGCGGTGCTCTGTGCGGTGCGCGCTCACGATGTGCAGGTGAGGCGCCGTTCACAGTGGGCCACAGCGCCGGGGCAAACGCTCCCTGCGGTCCATTGCCTTGTATCTCGGCGTCGTGCCATCAAAAAGGAAACTATTAATACAATGATAGGGTAGACGTATGGAAGGGCGGGAAATGCCGAAAAGGCCCTTTTCTGTAAGGGGAAAAAACAGATATTTAAATTTAAAAGCTGTTTAATTTAGGAATATTTTGGGAGTCCCGATAATATATTTTATTACAATCTTAAAAAACACTTTTTGAATGATATAATTTTTTTGAAATTATATTACTTTGGGTTCATATTTAGTTCACAATCTCCAATAAATATTCTTTTCCTATTCGCCAAACCTAGGCCAGGAGGCTAATGAGTGAGCTTTCGTTTTTGGCATAATTTCTTTATCACAAGATTTGAGCTTATCAACAACATTAGCAAAACCAAACGGCGACGTACACACCGACTAGGTGACGAAACGCTTGGCCAATTTGCCGAGACACTTTGCAAATTTTCATTATGTAGCTTCAATAGAGTTTCTAGATACATTTCATAGGCCAACCGGTTACTATCTTTGCAGCACCTACCGCCGGTTTTTTTCTTAGACACGGCTTTTCTTGATGATCATTTGTCAATGGGACGTAGAGATCGCCTCTTCATGCAATTTGCGTTTTGGGAGCAAATTTGTAAGCTTACATCTTGCACCCATGTCATCTCTAGACGGTAACGTTCGTTTAGAGCGTCCATTGTCTTACTCATACATGCACATTTACAAAGCAATGAACCCAGATGATTCGAAACTCAGAACCCTTTAAATCGACAGTCCACATCCTTAGGCTTTCACATACTTTAAGCTTTCGCTATCTGGTTCAATTAACTTTTAATTTATTTTTTAATGTCACATCAACCACTTTTTGGCAACAGAAACAAACCGCAGTTTTCTTTGTAAGAGCAAAAAACATAATAAATAAATATAAATCCCATTCCTTCTCACTCTTTGCAATTTAAACTGTCATTCAATATCCTTGTATTTATATTTTATGGAAACACTCACTGATGACTAGAATTCTACTTCATTATTATCACCGGCAAACATAAAATGATTTTTGTAACATAAAGGCTTCTTATAATTTTATGTTAAATTAATGCGTATTCGCATTTCCTATTTGTTCGTTAAATTAAATAGTTCTTCACCATTTCTTGTTTTGTCAATCATCCGAGACAAATATTTACAGAACATTTAGACAATAAAAAAGTTTTTGATTTTGTGTAATTCCAGTGTCGATGGTAAAATAGTGTGACGCTTCTTTAATAACTAGCTAATTGTCAAAATTTCCAATAAACCTGTTTTCAGAAGGTTATTTATTTATAGCAATAATAATTTCTTTTATTTATTTATTTTCACTTTCAATTTTAATTCAATAAATAATTATGAAAAGAAAACAACCAAACAATGTTATTTTAATATATCTACTTGTACCAATTTTTTGCTGCTAGAAATTAATTCTGTTATTTTAACATGGTACGATACATTTACAATTAGTAAAGTTTAAACAAAACTAAACTTGTAAATATTACATATTTGATAAAAATAATTAATTAATTTCCTCATTTATATTTTAAAATGTATTCATCATATTTACTGCGCGAATTGGGTGTTTTTTTTACTTGGTCTCATTGATTCATTTGACTTGTTTTACCTGACCAGCGATGTGGGCAAAATAATCAATGGAAATCAGGAAAAGAAAAACAAACCAATACGTTCAGAAATATGAAACACCATCTTTCCTACAACTATTTTATTATATAACATTGCATTAAAGATTTCTGTTATTATTTTACTATTGTGCCTCATCGTTTTTTCAGTATTTTTAACTGTTCGGTAATCTCTAAAAATGATATATTAGTACAGTTATTGGATTTGCACGCATGCAATTAAAAAACTCCACAACTACCTATCAGAACTCAGAAAAAAATTACGAATCATGTAAATTAAGTCACTATGGACACAAAAGTGCTCATTGCAGATTAGTAGAAACACGATTCTGAAACATTTTATGTACCACATATTATCTACATTATCTTATTTAGAGATATTAAAAATTTAAAGATTGTTGTACTTAAATTGAAAAAAATGGTATCACATCTAAAATTTCGTTATTAATATGCAATAATCATTATATTTTCACATACAGCGTCTACGGCACTATGAAGTGTGCGTCAGAAAAACGTTGTGTTAGTGGGCCATGCTTATTGACTAGCCAAACTAATGGAACAGACATTAACAAATATTAACAATGAATAATTTTAAATCGTAGTATAAAACATATTGTGTGTAAGCAATATTACAAAATGGGAAAAAATATTGGAAAGTCAGTTGTATTTTTCTTTTTTCTGAAATGTATTCAGTGGCAAAACCTTTCTGAATCAGAGAATAATTGCTTTCCATCTTTCGAAGTTTTATTAAATTTTATATTTTCACTCTATAATTGTCTTTCAAGTCTTTAGAAGGTAAAGTTAGGCGTTTGTTTTTTCACGCTAAGTATTATCTATATCTTCCGTTTTTATATAGTTTTTCTATATCCTCCTAGGATGATCGTAAAAACACAATGCAAGGTCTAAATGGGTTCTGTCAGAACATTCTCACCGGTCAGAGTGAATATGGCGTCGATGAACGCCTCGAGTGAATTACGATAATGGTATCACGATATGGTAAGAATAATATCTTGACATTACCTTAAGATATTTCATTTAACCTTTAGTTGGCTGAACGCTGTTCGACCTTATTTGGGGTAGTGATTATTTCTTTACATAAATAGGATGAAAGTATTGTAAATAAGGGAAATATTGAAAACCATTTGGACAATGATGACTGCTGGAGCATGTTATTTGTTGCTGGTTAATTTTCTATCCATGGCTTCTTGTTATTTCCTATTATTGAATTAATGGACGCAATTATAAACTGGCATTCTTCAACACATTAACATTACATAGCGAATAATTTGATTTGCATTAGTTTAATATTGCCATGGTAATTGATTTGCATTCATTTCAATTCAGCTACAGAATGAATCACGAAATATATGTAATTCCACTATTGTAATTTCTATTATTTCTTTATGATGAATAATAACTCGATGAATTGAAATATATATTGTTTATGACAAGCGAACTTCTGAATCATTAGTTCATGAGTCCAAATCCATAATTTTTGCATGCATTATGTAACTACTAGAGACGAAAGTGAGAGTATGTATTTATTTATATAATAATTACAGTCCTATAATTATACATCCTCGTAAAAACACATCGTTATCTCTGGAAGGCGTAGATCAAGGTTACAATGCAAACGTGCAAGTGGTTCCTTGCGGGAGACCACGCCAACCATCCTTGAGGGGAGACTGCAGCCACGTGCCTAGCGCTGCCGGTTCCACCTGCCGCACTTCTCCTGTCCCCTCCCCGTCCCCGCCCCGCCACGCCCCCCTCCGTCGGCCCTTCCCGCCCTCGCGGCCCGCCCTCGCGCCCAATTCATCGGCACATCCTGCGTGGCGCGTCGATCTGGCTCGTAGCGCACCGCGATAAGTCGCTGGCGGCAGGATTCGCCGTAAGGCGATACTCCAACGCGCGCCGCTCAGGGATATTAAACAATTAATATCATGGCTCCCCAATTAAATAAATGGTTTTTTCACGGCGCAGGTGGTGCGTCGCGTAATGTTTGACAGTAGCATGCAAACCGGCGCGTAGACTCGCCCGCCGCCGCCAAAACGCCTCATCAGCCGCCGATTGCGGCCGCCGCCGCCGCAACCGTCGCCTCGAGTTATGTCTCCACCGCGATTCAAAGCGGTCTCGTCCACTTGCCTGCACAAACGCCTTCCTTCCTTCCGGCTACCCCTCCAAGTGTAGAATTTCTTGGATGCGATTCTCGGAGAATATGCTGTTAGAAGACAAAGGTATGTTTAAAAAAGAAATTGATCTTGAGTTAATAAAATAAACGTCTTTGGGGTTAGACTGAGTATCTCTTATATTGAAAAATGTATGATTTGTTTAATGAGTCTGTTCTGGGCAGTATTGTTCTATTTGTGTTTTTTCTGTCGCGCATCTGCGAACAGTAGTATCTCCGAAAAACTTATCTAAGATATAAATTTTGTGGTCATGTTGTAATATTCATTGCTTTTTGTTCTTCAGAATACGGAAGTTAGATCAGTTTTAACACCCAAATGTTGTCAACGTAAAATTTCACATGTTTTATTGTCAACGTAAAAAATATGTCCACTAAATTTTATTACAAAATCAAAGCACAGAATATCGTCTTTCATCACGTTTCATTCCAAACATTTATTCACTGATTGTCTGGTTTCCAAGTGATAATTTTAAGTTTTAAATTTTTGATTGTTTTGATGGTTGTTATTGTCAAGTATCTACCACATGAGTTTTCTAGGAATTTCACAAAATGTAATTTAAATATTTTTTCCTCGAAGGTGAATATGTTATGTCCGATGTTATCACTTATCGCTTACTTATAACACTTTCTCTTTCAGTTAACACTGCTTATTGTCATTATTTATACTGTATAGTCATTATTTATACTTATTATCTTTACCATGTCCAAACTTATCTTCAACCTGTGCATGCGTTCGGCAATTGGCTATCTTTTCCGACACTGTTACCCTACAGGCAATTGCTGTTCGCAGGCTCTGTCTTTAACCGCATCACCCCCAAACTGCCAAACATTCATCACGCCAATCTACCACTTACTGGGTAAATAACTTCAGCTGCTTATTACCTCCAAGACACATCCAAACAATCACTATCACTGATCACTATCGAATGTCAACCACAATGTCCCCACCACAATGTATCGCTATGCGATGCCAAAATCGCTTTCTTAACTATCAAAAGTACCTCTATCACTAAACCTCAAGATCACTTCCACACCCCCTCCATCCTGTCACTATGATAAACCACTTTCTTTATCACCCTTCACTACTATGCCCATTCCCACTACCCCTGTCAAAGGACTACCTGTCTCCTATCAATTTTCATCACCCGTACCAATAGCGACACCGACCTTTCTTAACAACGCGAACACAACCACTTTATTGTTATGAACCCCCTTCTGAATGCTCAACACCTATTGTTTCTAATTTCTGATTGCTCTCAATGCCACATCACAACCATTTTCCTACTCCATCACCTTCCGCACCCCCGGTGGCCCCTACTGTGCTTCGCTGGTACATCTCGTGACGCTTTTCTCAAAAATCTTTCAGCCACGTGGGACATGGCCGCCGGCCGTATCCGGGCGTCGCCGTCGTCCCGCCGACCGCTCAGCTCCGTCCGCCCCGCCGCCCCGCCCCCGCCCGCCCGCCCTGCCCCCGCCCGGCCTGCCTTGGTCCCCCCGCGCCGCCTCCCGCTGCCTCACGCCGCTCTTCTGGCGACCCCGCCCCTCCCCGCCCCTCCCCGGCACCCCTCACCTCCTTGCCCCCGCCACCCCACCACCCCGCCGCTCCCTGCTCCCCCCCCCGCCACGCGCGCCCGCCGCACCGGTGCCCCGGACTCTCTCCCGTCTGCTCTCGCTGCATCTGCCGGTCCCGCCACGTCCGGCCGCCCGCCACCGCCTCGCTTCTCCGGCATCCCCCGCGGCCTCTTCACGCCCCCGTACGTCCCCGCCCGCCCCGCCGTTCCAACCGGGTTACCTTCCGTTCAGGTGCGCGACACCGCATTCGTCGCGCGACGCCGCATGCGCGGCGTCTAATTGGCCGAAATGTTCGGTTTCGTGTATCGGGTAATGAGGGAACGCGTGTATTTGCTTTTCAGTGTACACCGCACAAGGCTAAAACGTCGTTTATTAACGCGCCGCTCGAATTACGTACGCGAGCGCGCCGTCGCTTGATGTATTCGTTCCACCGCCGGCGGAAGACATTTATGGACGGAAGCCAGCCATTCATTACGCCAGGCTCCGCCTGTTCCCGCGCGCGGGCCTTCCCCGCCCCCTCCCCCCTCCCTCGCTGCCGCGCCCGCGCACAGAGGGGCACTGACCACGTGCTGCGCGCGCAAAACGCGGAATGCGACTTCGGTTTTGAAAATATCTAATGATGTGTAACATCGAATGATGTAAACATCGATGATGTAAACATCGATGATGTAAACATCGATGAGAAAACACTCGATGATGAGAAACATCGATGATTGAAAACATCGATGATGAAACATCGATGATGAAAATATCGATGATGAAAAATCCATGATTGAAAAACATCGATGATGAAAAACATCGATGATGAAAACATCATGATTGAAAATATCGATGATGAAAACATCGATGATCAAACACGATAGATGAAAAACATCGATTGATGAAAAACCATCGATGATGTAAACATCGATGATTGTAAACATTAGATGATGTAAAATAGATTGAATGTAACATAGATGATGTAAACATAGATGAGTAACAATAGATGAATGTAAACATCGATGATGTAAACATCGTCGATGTAAAATCGATGATGTAAACATCGATGATGTAAACATCGATGATGTAAACATCGATGTCATCGATGTTGTCGACTAAAGTCTCTCGCCCTAGCTCCATGGCCTTCTATGTATCCTCTTTCTTCACATTAATTTCGCGTGGACGTAGGGTTTGCCCCTTCTTCTCGTACCCTTACTCCGCGAATTGATAAAAACCTCCGTCAAATTAGATTGTAATGCCCATGCATGAATTTAATGTCAGGGGTTACTAATCCGGTCTAAATACATCGTTGTAGAAAAACATGGATGGTTTTTAGTCGATATACTTTGAACGTCGATGTTTTAATTTTGAACATCGATGTTCGCTAACATCGATGCTTTATTATCGATGTCGCAACACTACTTGCCGGCGCTGCCGGCACGGGATGACCATGTGTGTTGTCTTATGAGACGTCGAATTTCTAGAACCCCTCTCCCTTCCCGTGCGCTGAGACCGCTTTATCCTCCAGGTGCCGCCTTCAGGATACTAAACAAATTTACCATTTCAATCATTTGCTATGACCCGCGGGCCCATCAACTACGCGTCTTCTTGCTGTACTACTGTAGCCATCGGACAGGCGCTCAGCTTGCTCTAGTATTTGTGGAACAGAGAGATGGTTGCTAATGGTCTGAGGGCTTAACCTGGTGATATCGAACTTACAGTTATCGATGTGTGTGTGTGTGTGTATGTGTGTGTGTGTGTGTGACAGGCATAAGGGAATGACACTATACAGGTGCATCTTGTCCATGTCTCACTTCCTTCCACTGCTTCCAATTTACCTGAAAAGGTAAAACAAGATATATTTTCCTACCATTAAGAACAGCTCGATGGTAGTAGTTTACAAAACAATGAATATCAATATAATATGAATGATAATAATAATTATTATAGATGATATTATGGGAGGTTATTATATTATTATTATTATTATTATTATTATTATTATTATTATGAAAGGCAAGGAAAACTGTGATTATATTGTGAAGGCAGATGGGTAAACATCCATTCTAAAGCGGTATTCGAACTCCGCCCCTCTAGTCGAGATTGCCACTGTGCGGCCGTAGTAATGATCCCGACCAACTGGGCGTACGGGCAAAATGTCCTTCCGTTTTCATTAGAATTGAAAAATAAAAAATAATACGTGTATTGATGACGCAACCTCAGGGGACAGGAGAAATATTTTATGCGTGCTGCGGAGGCTGTACGGGCTCACAAAAGACGTGAAGAAATTACACCATTTATTTGCATTGCATAGTATTTATTTGCATTGTATTGCATGCTAAACGTGTAACGGTAATCATTTGCACTTTATTTTTGTAGAAGGTCCGTTTGGTGTGTGCGGGCGCGGGCGCTCGCACACACTCACACACACACACACACACACACATACATACATACATACATACATACACACATTCACATCTACACATATCTATACTTACATTCACACATATTCACACATTCACATACACACATAAACACACATATTCACACATATTCACATATTCACATATTCACACATATTCACATATTCACACATACACACATACACACATATTCACACATACACACATATTCACACATATTCACACATATTCACATATTCACACATTCACATATTCACACATATTCACACATTCACACATATTCACACATTCACACATACACACATATTCACACATACACACACACACGAACGTCAAAACAAAACTCGTTCTAATGAGAAATCTTGTCGGTGAAGATGAAATTGTGAACCACTGAATCTTGCGTCAAATTTTAAACCGTTAAACAGTGCCTAATAGTCCCAAAGCGCATGAGTGATATGTTCTCGGAGATTTATGCATTGATGGAGAAGTTATGGAAAGAGGCAGAGGAGATGGGAGAATATGAAAAAAATTGCCGAGGTATCCTTTGTTCATCACAATATTACACCTAGTTTGACCAAGGATTTGAAACCGGTCCCCAGGTGGAAGTCATATGCGCTAAACACCACACCACGCGCCGCCTGCTTTGGTAGTCTTGCGGTGCTCCAAAACTCGGGAGAGTTTGTTGTACAGTTATCTGGTCAATTTGCATATCAGTTACAAACATCCACCGGCTTAGGTAGCAGGAGTCATCAACTGATGTCTACAGTGCCTCTGACTGAGATGTCGATGTCCAAAGGTTCGAAGCCCGATATGTGTAAGATTTTACATTTGATAAATAGTTAGGTCGAATTCTGCCTCTATCTGGAGGAGAAATTCTAGCGAACGACGTCTCTGATGTGTAGTTTTCCGAGGTTCCTCCGATCAAGGCCAGACGATTACCGGAGCAGTTCCCTAACAAACGGATGCCGGACCACGCGTGCTTTCCTTATCTTCCTTGTCCTACCCTCCCCGCGAACACACACCCTTATATATACTACACTGTAGCACGTCAGGCGACCAGCCGGGAACTTAGAGCTCTTCCGGCTGGGGCAGTGCCTCAAGTTTCATCGTTTTCAACAAGATTTCTCACAAGAGCGAGATTTATTTTGAGGTTCGTGTGCATTTGTGTGTGCACCAAGCGGGCCTGGTAGAGAAAAAGCCTGCAAGCCGACGTGTAAGTCGGCCACGGATCTGATCATCTACCAGGGGCAAGATCATTAAACACAAGTACTACATTTACGGGAATAATGACTTTGCCCGTTGACACTCCTGAAATCACGAAATAATCAAGCGAGCAATCGCAACACCCCAAGATTCGTCCGAAACTAACCTGCGTCGCTCGAGTCCGGAGTACTCGTAGACGTTAGGGCAGACCTCCCAATACAGTCTTCCTAGTGCCACCATTCAGAGCATCCTCGAATACAGTGCTAGCCATCGAGGCATTGCGCAACGGTCCATGAGATATAGGAAGACTTGTTTTGCTGTGGAGGACGATGCCACCGTTCGTCGAGCGTTCTTCATTTTCTCCTAAGTGTTATCTCTGTCTTCCAGGCAAAAAAGTACTTTTGGCTTGCTATTGTATACTAATGACTGGATAGTGAATGCTAAAGGGTTAATGTTTCTAGTCAACAAATAATTTCTCGCTATTCTTGTTCCGGTTCGTTTGCAAGATATACATAAGTACTCCTAATACGAGTCCATAGAATAATTTCGATAAATTCATAAGTGACGAGGTGACAATTGGATTTATCAATGATTCCTCAAGAAGGAATTAACGATAAATCCACTCATACACAAGAGGTTTATCTTCCAAATAAATTCATTAATAAACTGGTAACACTATTTATTAACCAATGTCATGACACAAGGTAGATGTTGTACTTTCAAGATATCTGTTCATGATTAAATTCTGTTCATGATTTCAAGCACGATAAGTCATAATAGGAAAATGAATTTACAATGTTTTTTGTATGTTCTAAAATGAATGTTTTAGCAATTACAAAATACACATTAATATAGCACGTTGCATTACATGAAACATTAATACGGTTTCAAAGACATAAACTATAGAGTGTTATATATTTTCACAAATGATATTTTCACAATGACATATTTTGTAAAACAAATCAAATGTCGGAATAATATTGCAAAGTGGTTATAAAAATGTCAAAATAATTACTCAACTGAAAATGAATATCTAGGGAGCGACAATTATTTACAGCGACCTGAATATGGAATAGAGTTCAGCCAGAGAACAAGGACCACGCCTATTAGACTGACCATACTGGTTTTGCCACCGCAAGCACTAGCGGATGTTATCTTAGCTACAATTAATCAAATAAAGGTTCTAATTAAACGAACTTCTAATTTAATTAATATTCTATATTAATTAAATATTGGCCGCATATAACAGCCATCTCATGGTTCAGTTAAATTGCCAACCGTGCTTGTGTATTTTAGGTGATGCCAACATAATGAATGTTATGAATGGTGGAGTACGTCACTAAAAATATTATATAGAGGTCGAAAACGTCTTCATTGTACAACATGCTTCTTAACTGTGAATTACGATGCTGCGCATACATCACGGGCACACACTTCTTTTGTTTTGTTTTACTAAACAGAACCCTGAAAGAAAACGCTTTATCCCATTGGAATGTATTTTTCAACAATGTACGATTTTTGCTGTTTTACGTGTTCTCGGCGCTTCAGGATAGTGGCTGTTCTAGGCTCGACAGCCCGATACGGGCCATGGCCGACCAGCGGTGCCCCAGCCTCTCGCCCATGGAATAAGGGGTTCGTGTGGTTAGCACGAAGACATCCCTCCACAGTATATACTAGTCTTCTTAACCTTAGGGTGAGCTTTCTCATCGTCACACAGCAGTAAATACTGAGACATTTGTAACGCTAGCGCACAGTTATTATTTTGACTCTGTAGGGAATCGAATCCGGGATTGCGCTGTGGAAACCGAGCACGCTAAGCTACGAGCAACCAAGGGCGCTTCAGAATGGTGCGAATGCGCGACATTTCATGCATTAATGAGTTTAATTTGCTAGGTTGCCAAGATGTCAATTTAGGATGAAATGTGGCGATCTGCACCTTAGCTTCCTCAAGTTCACTACCACAGGAAGGATTGACTGATGGAATGTCAAGAAAACAACCGAAGAAGTATACGTCGTTGTAATTTACACTTAAAGATCTGAACGGGCCAGGTTTGGCAAAATAAGTTAACCGAAAGATGTTTGGTGATCTTATACGCTACCTTCGTCTTCACACTCTCCATATAGTATAGGGTATTTGAAAGACATTTCGATATGTTTGCATCGTGTATCTGGAGGGTTCTTCCAATGGAAACATCGTGCGATTACATAAACACATTAGTAATGTGTTTACATCTTTTAACTGGAAGATCCCTTCAGTGGAAAGAATATGTGGGATCACAATATCCCATTAGTGATCCTACGGAAGGTTTTCATATGTTTATATTGCGCAGTGGAAAGTACATTTATTTAGAAAATGTACAACATCGGCTGGTTGCAGTGGCGGCGGCTTCCGACGGAAGATTTCTAGTGGAGGCATCCGTGGGGCTTTCCCTTGATATTGGAGTAGGTGAATTAATTAATGTAAACAGGATTATAATATTATTTTCATGATTATCAAGACAATTTCATGATTATACACTTTGCTTTCTGACAAGTTATTGTACGTTGTAATATGTGCACAGAATTGAAATGCTTATTTCCAATGGGGCATATCTTTTTTTCAGTTTGTTTTCTAGATTTACCTATTAATACGAGTATATTGTTTAGACGCTTCTCCACCATTCTGCCAAATATTGTGTAAAAAGTTGTGTTTATTTAATTTGTTTTGATAGACTCATTTAGCTTCTTAGCAAAAATACGGGTAAAGAATGTGTTATTTGCAATGACGGTTAAAAGCGGTATCCTTGCAAGTTAAAATGTCATCCATGCGAGTTAAAATGAATTAAGTGATTACTGGTGTTTAGATTTCAGGAATCGTTGAATAGCGGTCTCATTTTAACGAAACTGAAAGCAGCAATCGTGTAAAAAAGGTATCACATTATTTATTTAAGGTATATTCACGAATTTCTAGTGCAATAAGACGAAAGAATTGACATATTCCGTCGATTGTCGTACATCCTTAATTTGTTTCCATTCACGAAACGAGCAACGAGCTTTTTCATAAGATTTTGATGATTTAAAAGGAAAACTTTTTTCTCTGGTTTCCTGTGCTTCCTTCTGTATTTCAAAAGGAATATTTTCATTCATGTTTTCATTCATTTTGTGAAATCTTTCACTATCACTGCAAGTAATCTCCATTCCTCATGTTTGTTTACTTATCATGCATTAAAAACCGCACAATATGACACCACTACTTTTGATATATTGGGCAAATATTTTATTTTAAAGTATTGCAAAGTGGAATTTAAACCAAACATTGTATTATTCACGTGCTTTTAATCGTTTGTCTGATTAATCTACTCGGTTAACGCCTCGTCGATTTATTTCCCAGCCTCTGAATTAAAAGGTCACTTAGATTCCTGGTGTAATAGAATACTATTATTTTATGTTAAACGGTGTCCGAAAACTACGTTGGATTGTAAGGCTGAATATGAATACTTTTTCTTCTTGGAAAATTGTTTCGTGTAGATTCGTCTCCGCGGAAATCACTCTTCAATTTCGCACGCAGAAATCCCCACTTTAACAGTGTGTCCAGGCTACGCCGTTTTTAATAGCTCGATCGTACGAAATGTCAAAATGTTGTTTGGATTTGCTTTAGCAAAAAGCGCCGCCCCGTCCACCCGACTCAATACCCACAGGCGCACGCAGAGTATAATGCACGAATGTGTCAAGATGCTATCGCCCCTCAGAGTGCCTTTTAATTGCCCGAGGCTAATTTCCAGGCGGGAACGAAAGCAGCGCAGCGAGCCAGTTCATCTGTCTATTCGTGAACGGCCATTTTCGTTTGCGGTGAACTATTATTTACCACAAGACAAGCACAGGTGGAAGAATGCTTGATTTTGCGTGAACGTGCAGTGGGAACGTGAACGCGCAGTGGGAACGTGAACGTGAAGTGGGAACGTGAACGGAAAGTGTTTCAATTATAACCATTTTAGCTGAGTTTTTATAATTTTTGGTTATCGGCCTAGAACTTATTGAAATTTTCTTAATTCCAATAATTTTTGGCGGTATTACTTTGTGATTATACTGTTCGAGAATATTTTGGATAACATGACGCATATTTTTAGAAACTTTATAACAATATTGTCACAGTCTGGACAACGTATAACAATACTGAAGAGGAAATGACCTGAAAGAGGTGGAAGTAGATGGGGATATATATTATTTCATTAACAATCCATTAATCACATTTTCATTAAATTTGGGGTAAAAATCACTATCGCATGCAAATAAATATGTGTAAAATTTAACACTTTTTGCACTCATAATTTATAGGATGGATGCGAAAAAACGTACATGTAATTATTTTTCATCTTCAAAAATTTTTTCTTCGCAATTTGCTGCAATGCAGGGGATACTCAAACTCAAACATATGACGGATAGCGTTAGTAGATGAACACATACTAGACATCAAAATTTGGGTATAGCATAACACCAAAATGTGAGTGTTATAAACACTCTATATATTACTGGAATCGCTAGAAACCGATTGACTGAAACTTCCAACTGATTGGTCGTCCTCGATGGCTCAGGTCACTAACTAATGTCACGACAGTTTCGATGACCTTGAGGTCCTTGGGTTCGAGTCTTCACGGCAAGGCAGAATTTTGGACGCTAGCATTATAACAAGGCTGGCTCGAGATCAGTCGCTGTCTGGGGAAGAATTCTAGCGGCTTGCTGCACTGTTCTGAAGTTTCCCGTGGTTTCTTTATTCAATGCAAGGCGAATGCCTGAGTAGTACTCCCACGACCGGACCAAGGACTGCGCGTGATCTGTCGGTCCTCTTCTTTGTCCTAACCACAGCGTTTACACATACTTCATTTGCGTAAGCTACACTACCAGCCATTTCGGGAGGCATGTCGGGAACTTGCTGCGTGACACAACAGGGGCGGTGCCCCGCGGAAGGTAGATACCTGGTTAAGGAAAACTCCAGCAACTGATGTCCAAAGTCGGATCCGGATCAACATTCATCAGAGAAATGCCACCGCCACTTCCCGAGAGAAAACATCCACTACACACGCCACAGCAGTACACACGCCCGGAATCAGCAATCAAGCAATCATTGCAATCGAGTGGCCGAGTCTCTGTCACCCATAGAAGAGATCTAATTCAGCTGAGAGTGCAAGAAGCAATACCTTGACCACTTGAAACGGCGTGGGCGAATATCCAAAACAACTTTTTTTCTACTCGACAGCTCGCGTCAACAAGTTGGCGAGTTGATAGACGGGCCCGAGGCACTTTGGAGCTACACCACGATCAACGGATATCACGCGATTGGCACTCTATTCGTGTGACGCAATTCAAGGAGCATCAACTGTCACCGATACGGAACGCGCGGCGATACCACATTGTCCTCGTACATCGAGGTGCAAGTAGCACGGTCGCAGGTGATGTTTATGGAGTGCACAATTATCAAGCAAATTTTAGGGCATGTGAAGTGAGTTATTTTTTGTTCTACACTGTTTCGTTATGCCCAGTAGTTTAGCGTTACCTACGTGGTGGCATGTCTTTTTAATGTCGGTGTATAAAGTGTCTTCGAAAAACAAAGAAATTTTATGCCTTATTTTAAGTTGAATACGCTAATTACGCTGAGCAACATTGACGTCCGTCAAAGAGATCCCACTCAGAAGAGGCAGAGGGAGCCAGCAAAAAGAGAGAGAACGAGGGTGATGGTGAGATCTAGGGCAAAGTCAAATGCCTCCACTCCGTTGGCTGCACAGCCCTCATGGTTTGCAAATTCTCTCCCCCTCCTCTTCATTGCCGTTCCTCACCGAGCGACACCCATAAAATTATACGTTGACTAATGGCACAGGCTGCCATTAGACTTTGAAATGCAGTGTTGGAACGCGCTGTGCTTTGCCAGGCCTCTGGGTTAAATGACGTTCACGACGCTCCGTCGTCAGTCACAAGCGTTTTCTCGCATTCACAGCCTTTGCACCGACAAAAGGTAGACCTGCCCAATGAGCTGGATTCAGTGTATTGCGGATCGGAAAATCCTCTTGGAATCGCTGGGATCACTTCCTTCTCGACTGTTAATTTTCCATCTACTGGCTGCAATGGAAACAACAGTTTGTTGCCATGAGTGTGTCTTCAGTAGAACAAGCTGACAGTGAATGTATTGAAAATTATTCAACAAACACTAGAAGAAGGGGAAATCTTATCTGGTTAGAAGCCTTAATCCTTTTGTGTATGTCTTTCGGAAATTAGAAGTACGAAAAGAAGATAAGTATTATTTACCTAGAAGTCTGAGAGAACAAGTAGTAAAAAGTGCATGGCATAGGACAAACGACACACCTTTTTCAACACCAACTCTACGAAGTAGTCGTCCCTGATTTTCCAATTCCGGAGGCAACCGGTGTGCCCACAACTTTCCTGGCCGGTGGCCATCTGCTTTGGAGCATACACTTATCAGAACACGATTAAGTTTTATCCGGTCGGAGTTGAACGCCTGAGGTTCAATCGTACACTAAATACAACGTAGGGTTCATACACGTTCTCACTACGTAAGTTCAACTAAATCCTTCCGGCGCAGACACAAACACATCGGTGATCACAACCTTCGGCGATTACCGCCTTCATGATCGAAATACATTAGCTCATTATTTACTCCGAGATTTCTTTTTCGAAGATGAGCGTACGCTAAAGGTATGTACGGTAACCCTGTTCCCGATAGTCTTCTACAAGGCGGGTAGCGACACGACCATAGCTGGAGCAAGCGAGTTCCGATGGGGTCGGGTAGGCCGGGAAGCTACAAACATACGTTTGCAAAGGGGGCAGCTTTAGTCTTGAAGGACGCTCACGACTCAAAACTATTTGGGGAACCGTTTCGTGATGCGATTGAATCATATTTTGATCAAAAAGCACATCGTAAACAATATAAATGTTTTACAGCGTCTTAAATTGGCAGAGAAAGGGGAAGAGGGAGAGATTGATTTGATCTATTTATGGTGTCATACTCGGTGATAGATCGCTAAAAAGTAATACAATACACATCAGACGAACATTATCACATTAAAAAACACTAGTGTAGGGAAAATACAAGGGTCCAACACAAAGTAATGCACAGCTTCATTTTAATGTATACACCCAAAAAATTCATTAATTTATGCCCACACATACAATGACACTTGCTTAGCCAAGCATACTTAGGGAACATCACTCAATGCTGACAAATGCAAGTCTTAAAAAAATTAAAACATAAGCTGTTATTGATGTTTTCTGAGCCATCTCCCATCTAGGGCTATCCCTAGGGCATCCCATCTAGATAATGCTTAGGTAAAAATAGCCAATAATCATTTAAGGAGAGGGTGTTCATAAGATTTCATCCCCATTTCTCAGAAGCGGATAACCGTATTCAATATCTCTGTGGAATGCGTTATAAATAACTTTAAATCAATGAATAAAAATATAATTTAAATTCAGTATCGACGAAAAAAACTTCATAGAGCAAGATGACATCAAATTGGCTGGACACTACTTCTATAGCTCCACCCCACCTACAAAAATCCTGATTGTACATCTGCAAATAATTATTGTTAATGTATGTTTGCGTATGATAGTTTGGGTCGATTCTCCGTCTCTGTCCAGTAGCTAACGGTGTCCCCCAATGCCAAAATTTTACTTATTTCAATCAGAGTTTAGTGGTTTCACTGCTGAATCTACTCGATCCAAAAGACTTTTCCTAGATTTTGGTCACTAATAACAGGTGGAAAACAGAAGTTGAAGATGTCTTTTCTAGCATTTTCTTAATCTAAACGTTTATTATTCTAATTCACCTTATTTTGAGTGTTAATAAAGTTCTCCATTAAGTTTGAAACGAAAAAACATCAAGAGGAGGCTGAATTATATTTTCATTTCAAATTCACCAATGCCATTCCGTTTGGACTGTACACAATCTGCAAAAGAGAGCTATATATTGACTCTTAAACAAATAGCTAAGGACTTACGTAAAAGACACTATGTACGGCGAAAAAAATTCTAGAACTGAAGAGTTTTTTCCTTATGGATTCCGCTGACCTACAGGCTAGTTGAGCAAACGATATTTGTTCTTTAGCGTCATTAGTGACGTTTTCATAGGGTTCTTTTCGAAGAAACACATAGTTATGATAAATCTTGGAATACATTTCTCGACCACTTGAGCATTATGTACCGACTTATTTTTTATAAACTCTTTTTCTTTAAATATTTTCAATAACGAACCATTAGTAAATCAAAATTATTATTATTATTATTATTATTATTATTATTATTATTATTATTATTATTATTATTATTATTCACCAGTAGTCCAGTAGTTTGAGAATATGTGGTCCTCTATATAGAGGTGACATGTATAAATTATATTTTTAAATAACAAACTCGTAAATTCCGTGGTGGTGGCAGAGATACTATGGTATTGCATGATATTAATTCGGGACTGAGGAGGTATCAACCACCAGGTATTTTACAATACATATTTTAATAAAATAACCCAGCCATGCACGTGTTTTGGAACTACTTTATTCCATCTTCAGTGGCTACACAAAATCCTACACAAAATAAAGGCAATAGAATTAACATTTTGGAAAAAAAACTACAATTCTAAATTAATAGGTCTCCATTTTCCCACTCTTCCTTTTCCTCTCTCAACTTTCCTGTAGTCTCTAACAGTATACTGTATGACATACAAGATGGTGCCGACTTACGATCTACGTGATTAATAAATATGATACCTGGGTACGTATTCTATTTACATAATTTTTTCTTTGTTCTTTTGTCTTTCTGTGTTTATTCTTACTGTAATTATATTTCTTCGTTAATTTTTATATTTGTATAACAACTGAAGATGGAATAAAGTAATCCCAAAACACATATATGGCTGTTTTTCCTTATCAAAATTTATATTGCAATATATTTTGTGGATGATACCTCCTCAATCCTGAATTAATAAAACAAATACATATTTATCTGAAAGAAATGCTTAAAATACAAACTGTTTTCTGCGAGGAATATGAGAAAAATGTTTTTGTATTTTTGTCCGAACATCTGTGGTGAGAGTAGATGTTCTAAAACCAATAAAAATTCTTAAGGCAGAAGGGTAGACATAATATTGTGTCAGGGGATGCCTTTCACTCAAAAAACAAATCCGAATACAGCTCTAAATATCTAACCGAGATATTCCACTTCGTTTTCCATTTACATTTCATTGGCTGAATGTCTTGGAGATGTCTTCGTTGTCAAATGAGACAATCTGTGGTTTTTAGAATTGACATTTCATTCTTTCCAGTCACGATATTGACTTCAAACACATTTTGTCACAAGGAAACAAGCTATAGAGAAGCAATCTGAAATAGGAGACGGGCTGGGTTGTGAAAGGAGAAAAATGAGTTACACTTTCTAATAATACTAAAGGATACTGAGTTCAAAATAAATGCATGTTTTGGAATTTCCCTTTCTTTTGGGTATTAAATTTTGGCAAATGTCTAAATATTGTTTCTTAGTGGTTGTTTAAACGTGTAGTGATTGTCCGAATGTGTATGTTTGTTGAGGTATAAATCATTCTGCCATATGGAATCGAATTATTTTTATTGGTATTGTAATATAGATATTCCTGAAGGCATAACAAGAGCGGGCCAACGTTCTACACCACGCAGTTTTTTTTCTGCGGCTAGAGCGGATTCGCGTTTGCAAGTGCGAAGAAAGCTTTTGCTATGGGTTCAGGATCCGGTTCATGCACGCGTCAGCCGGGGGGGGGGGGGCGAAGACCTGGCTTATCAGTCAAGGCAATAAAGTGATCGGCTCTTCTCACCTCACCCCGCTCACTCGGTTTTTGGTTCTCGCGCTCTCTTGCGGGGTGGACGCGAGGAAGGAGCGAGTAGGGCGGGGAAGGAGGGGGTTGCTTATGGAGGAGATGGGTGAGGAAGGGACGGATGAGGCTTGGTGGGGCGGGGCAGGGTGGAGCCCAGTTGGATGGGGTGGGGAGGAGGAGATTTTGGTAGAGCAGAGATGGATGGGGAGGGTTGAGTCTTTCTGGGGGGAGAGGGGTGAGGCGGGGCAGGAACAGGTGCAGTGGAACATGGCTGGGCGGAGAACGACGGGAGATGGTTTGGGTGCGGTGAGTAGCAGATCGGTGTCGCGCGGCAGAGAGAGGTCGGGAGGGGCGTGGCGGGGAAAAGATGGGCGTGGACAGGGGGAGATCAGAGAGGTGGCGTGTGGGAAGGGCGCGAAGACGAGGAGTTGACGGGGCAGCACGGGGGTGGGTTGGCGCTCCAGAAAACCCGGGAAAGCACGAAATTCTGTGAACGGGCGTCTTTTACAGCGCCGCTCCGTCGTATTTCACGTCGATTGGGCTGAAACAAGCGCCAGCTTTACAGCGTGGTTCCGGCCGTCACTAAACATTTGCTCGTCGAGAGTGCTCCACAGGGCTCTGGTAGTTTCCTCACGAGCCACTTCTCCATTCTGAAAGACTACTGAATATTCTACAGGATTGCTGTGCGAAAAATTAAAGAATTAGCTTAAACTTAACGAAAATGCATATCACTCGTATTTAAAATCAAAGCAGGGTTATTCAGAATATTATTGCCGGCTGAGAAAATACATCAGAAAAAAGAATAACAAACCATCGCTTGACAATTTCCTGTAATGGAAATTTTCTCGAAATTTCTCTCACTACTTTATGCTTGTAGAAGGAATTTGAATTGATTCGAGATGAGCAGTTTATTAATAAATATGTCAAACAGAGTTATATGAACTGTGAACTAAAATCATTTTTTTAAAAAGGCAGGTTCTATTTTCGTTTATGATAAAAGAAACCCAAACCTTTATTACAGTATTTTGCTGCTTCAAAAGCAGCGGGGCATAAACCAATACAATGCGCGTTTTGGCGGCCTTTGCGGCGGTGCTGTATGCTAAGGAGAAATGCTAAGGGCTCCAACTGCGCCCTCGGGGCGTCAAGTGGGGCTTGTTCCTCCGCAGGGGCCTTGTCTTTTGCTTTTCCTTCTTTATTATCTCCTTCCCGGCGCGCTCCGTCGGCCGGGCTCTCGCGTGAAAGCGGTGCGTCCTCTCTTTAATTGGGCCTCGTTCGACGCGCCTTATTAATCGACCTTCTCCCGACTCAGTGCCATGTTGCAATTAGCTGTGGCACTCTCTTGGGAACGTAAGGCTTGTTTTTCGTGAAAGAATCGATTCTTGTTAATTGTAGTATTTGCTTACAGTTATTTATTATTTCAATATTATTTTATTTACTCTACTATTTATTATTGAAATTATTAATTAATTCATATCTTTCTT
Source organism: Gryllus bimaculatus (assembly GCA_017312745.1). Lineage (NCBI taxonomy): Eukaryota > Metazoa > Arthropoda > Insecta > Orthoptera > Gryllidae > Gryllus > Gryllus bimaculatus. The sequence continues at coordinate 4,113,429 of BOPP01000091.1, forward strand.
GTTTGTAGTTCTAAAAATAAAATATTTCTAAAATATTTCTAAATATTTGAATCACTTCTAACACTTCTTCTTCTTCTTCATTTGTTTTCGGTCCTTCAACAGACCGATTTTATCTAGGGTGGTATTTTGTGACTTCTTTTGATGTCTGGAATTATCAACGTGGTCTAAACATATGGTTTGTCCGCGCATTCCTGTGTCCTTTCGCTTATTTGTTTTATTACGAAATCCAGCGATTCTGCGATGTAGTAATGATTCTCTTGTGGCAACTGTAGCTACAATAAAAAATTTCAAAAAGTGTGTTAAAACTATTCTTACAAACTAGACTGCTACCAACCAGAGAGAGAGAGGTCAGAGATAAAAAAGGCAGTAAAGGAAATGACCATTGAGAGTATACAATATTTATTCAAATTTCTTAGTACATCTTTATGAAACTTATTAGTTGAGAACAGATATTTTCGTTCGTGAATCCAACATTGCAAGCGGAAAGTGTATAAAAATTATAGTGGATTTAAATGAAAGATGGGTGCTTTTATAACAGCTCTTTCAGGTTTCTTTCCCGACTCTGAATGGGGCCTGTCTGTATTGAAATGATGCTATCTAGAGTCGCCAGCGGTGGCTAAATGAGAAAAACCATCAAATTACTCGTGGAATTAAGTGACTTTCAACGCCACCCATGAATTTTATTTTTCCGCATGTTTCAGGCAAATGCGGCTCTTCTCATGCTAACGGCCACTTAGTGGACGGAAAGCGCCCTCCCAAGAAGCCTTAACGTGTCATGTGACACTGTATCACCGCACCAGATCCTACGTGTGTTGCATGAGGAGAGCTCAAGATACAGTGATACAGGTATTTACGATGTTATGTTATGAATCGTTATATAATTTAGATTTAATTTTTGGAAAAAAATGTACAGGTGTTCATCCTCGATGGAATACTAGTTAAATGAATAACTTTAAATAAAATCATTAGTGAGGAAAAGGAAAATTATATTTCAGAAAAATAAAATTTGTAACCGTTGTATCGATATTACTAATATTCAATACTCGTAGAAATTAAAAGAAAAATATACAACCTGCTATGGAAGGCATCTACGATTTTATTATATTAGTTTTGATAGAAATAACAAATACTTTGTCGTGTTAGTCGGCCTATTCTGATATGGCGCTTACTGGCTGAATTTTTATACCCAGTGCGTCATTGCTTACGACACAATCGGCAACAAACACAAGGTAGGACTGGAATGAAGAGGCCGTCGGCAATTAAATATTTGTTGTTCACAGGGTCGCGTTGTGAAATTCGCTTTTTCTTCATTTTCCAGTTATATAAAGAGTTGTTGAACTGTTTTTTCATATTTTCTGTACTATTTTATAGCAGTATTTGTGAAGATGTTTTTTGTTAAAATATTTAACTGATTGCCATATTATATAAGAGTATTTTATTTATTGACCTGGAGCGGTGTACTTGCTACTTTTCGGAGAACAATTTTCTATGGTTTTGTTGAGCATCCGTTTTGCTGCTGACTACTAGATTTTCTTTTCGTTTGAAATTAATATATGAATATTATATCAGGCAAAGTAACGATACGGATTTGAGATACAGCAATGAGTTGTATTACACACTTAGCTTGATTTCAGTCTGATGCAAATCAAAAGACCTTTTAAGCTGGTAGTGTTGTTTCGTGATTATAATCTTGTTTTTTTCGTGATTACAGTTGTGTCTATCATTTTGAGCCATATTTTCCAATATATATTTTTGAGTCCGTGTTTTCGATATTATTTCTCCTTATCATTTGCATATTATCTTCCAAACATTTTGAAACATTATTAAACCCATCGCAACTAATGAAAGTGAAAATTAAAAAAGTGGGATATTTCAATAAAACGTTCCTCTATCAACAACATTCGACGCATTTGGCGCTCGACCCTTAGCTATCGACATACCTCGTACTAAGGCTTAAAATATTACGTATAATACAATACTGAAAATATATGGTTAAACTACTAAACATTAGAGACAAAAACCTGAATTTAGAATAAGGATTATGGACATAATACAAGAAGAATAAATTGTGAATTCTCTCAATTACCTTTCCTTTTGTGTTTATTCTTGGGTGCCCGATATGTTTCGTCGCTTATATTCAGTTTTGAAATCATACCTTCTAGTGAAATGAGGGCCTGTTACCAGACTACAAGTGGGAGAACAAGAATGGGTAAGACAACCTGAAAGTCTAACTCTACATCGTTTGATTAACGATCCTTGTACACCGTACCATAGCAAGTGTATTTTCCTCTATTGATACCTGCGCGCTCTTGCCTTCGTCTTGCAACGGGTAGTGGATATTTCAGTTCGGGGGCGCGGGGCCCCGAGTTGAGTGAGATTTATGGCATTTCCGGTCTGTGCCAACGAGCTCGTGTATCTCTCACAAAGTAATTACAGAGGTTTGCTCTGATGGATTTCGGTGGCTTGTAACGAAGCGGGCTGTTAGGTGCCGTCGAGGTGTAATAGAGGACGGCGTTTCTTTCTTTCTTACTGCTACCAAACGATTTCTCTGTTAAACTGAGTACTACGATCAGATAAGTGAACACGACGTATTTATTTTGTGTCAGGAACATCCTCTTCAATCAAACACAGAATACACCGCCAACACTTCCCCCACTTTAATCCCTAGAAGCAGCTGTATTACTCTTACGTTTAATTTTTTGCCAATGAAAAAAACATAGAAAAATAATAGCACTCTGTGGGGTGAGGATAAAATCTGGTCACTTCTTTTGGAAGTTGGAGAAAATAACTTACTTCGTGGAAATTTCTTCGAAATTTTCTCTCTTGCCGTTCTTCTCAATCAACTGCATGTCTCCCATCTTTGTGCTATTTTTTTCTCGCAAAAATCCATTATCATCATCATCATCATCATCATAATTTCATCTTTTTTAATTACAAACATTTTTCAAGTTTTAAAAAGATTAGTTCACAGTCTACATTTGTATTGTTGGCTTAATAAAAACTTAATGCTAACAACTTAATGCTAAAAATCACATTTTTTATTGAAGAATTCTTTATGGGGAGACCTCAGGAGAATTATATTTCGGAAAAATTTGTAAGGAAGGTATAGAAGGGAAATTTATTTTTAATACGGATATCATGAGTGGGTTTTCTGCCTAACCGGATGGGGCATATTCTGGTGATTTGAGGTACGCTGTGGTAAAACTGTGTGGAGAGATATGTTGTGGTTTTCTATATGATGTGGTTTCCTATGATGTGGATGTTCCCTCTCACTTAGAGAGGGAAAACCGCTGGCGTCGGATGTCACATTCCAGTGAAGTAGGAAAACCTCTACCAAAGGATATAAAATGCACTACACTTCGTAGTCTAAGCATCTAAGATGATTTTGCATCCAATATCAATGAATACTCATTCATTCATAATCATACCAAAATGTATATTTTACTTGGGTGACTGAAAGGTGTGCTGAGGTTCTTGTTGCAGAATCTGACCATTTCGCCATCTCCAGAAGAAATTCGAGCCAAATTCAATACGAAAATAATTTACTAACTTGTACCCAGATGATATTGATTTGCTACTAAAATAGCAAAATGAATGTGTGAAAACCAGAATGGTATAAGTGACACTTAATGAATTCTGAGAAATCTGTTCAATTCAATATCGCTGTAAAGTCGCGGTGCTTTGTTTCATCATTAAAAAGTACAGCATTTCAATTGTTCATTATAACCACGAAAGAACATTGCCCCTGACATGTAGCCTAAAATAAACACGTTTTTCGCAGAATATATAAAATTCACTTGCACCATTATGGTTTTCACCCATTCAAAATGTAAATTTAATAACAAGAAGAAGAAAATATATTTTCCTCAAATTTAAATCAAATTTTAATTATATTTCGTTCAGTTCATTGATAATTGCGTCACGTAAAAAGGAATATTCATCACCATTTACCTAAAATAAAAATTTGACATAACAGAAGTTTTTAATCTGGAGCACGTAAGCGGACACAGTGATTTCGTGATGTCTTACCTACACTTACTGTGCCTTGCCCATCCGCTCAGTAATGGTGCTCTGTCAATGGCCACGTATAACTCTTGACTGTGGTGGTGACGGTGGGTGGAGTTGTTGGCTAAGGAGTTGGAGGGAGGGAATTTCGATGCCCTAAAATATCTTGAAATATGCATTTAAAAATATGCATTTACGACCTAAAAATTCTGAAATACGCACTTTGATATGCAATTAAAATTAATAATATTTCATTTTCTGTATAAACATTTGTTGATAAAATTTCAAGAGCAGCTTGCTTGGAAAGAAAAGATATATTTTTGTGCCAACATAAAAGAATCAATCTTACCTTTAGGGAGAAGTAAATGAGGTAAATATTCACCTTAGTGAAGTATATTTAAAAATATATCAAGAAACATCCTATATTTGCACAAATATTTAATATGATCTAAAGAAAAGAAGAAAAGCACAAACTGTGATCAGCTCCTTTTAATAAACTAACGCTCACAAATAAATAAAAAAAATCTATAAAAAGTCGAAAGTTTTAAAGAGACAGGTTTCTATTTTACAAATGCAAAATATACACGAATATGCTCCAACACGAAATGTTCGCCAAATATGCACCAGCATATCAATTTACATAGCATTCAATTGTAACCAAATGTCACGAAATTTCACTTAGCTAGGCCCTGAAACAACAGACCAAAATATGCAAAATCTTAGAAATCCGCTTCGTAGTGGTAAGGACTGGTGGTAATGATCGGGATGGCGACGTTGGCAGCTAAAGCGTCCCTCCGCCGACCTGTGTTTGATCAAATGATCATACATTCACTAGCTAGTCTCGATGAACTACTTGAATATAAGCTTCAGTTTGGGCCACTAAGCCTTCCATACGTACTTCTACATACACGCTAAATGATTGGATTGAAATGAAAATCGCGCGAGAGCAGTGCAGAAGTTAGGATTTATTTTGTAATGTAATTGGATCGAGTTCATGTAGTGCAGGTTTTGGTATTATTGATAAGCGCATTGTGTTTTCGCAAACTGACTCTGAATACCTAATATATTGATAAAACCAGATGTTGCTAATGAATATCAAGATAATACTTGAAAATATTTGCCATAGAATATTCGTTGGTTAAACTGAAGTAATGAAGGTTATACTCGTATATTTAATTAAATAATACATAAATTATAAAATAAATTATATAAATAATTAATAATTATTTTTTTTAAATTATTTCCTGACACATTTCAATAATTTTAATTCTTCTTTTAAACTACAATTATCATTTTTGTGGAACAACCAAAATATCTAGCATGCTCTACAATGATTATAATACATCAGCTGAATGCTTGCGAACGCCAGTGAGTCGATTGATGAAGAGGGGAAGTGATGTTAATATGAATGCTGAATGGTAATGTGGAATGTGAGGCAGAAGAACTGAGAGAATAAACCATGGATTTGGAAGCAGGTACCCAAACGTTAAACACTAGTGTGCTCTTCCGCTATGCTGGTTATTTTCAATCTATGGTGATGATGATTAGGACGATGATGACTACGATGATGACGACAATGTTGACGACGATGACGGTGATAATGTCATCGACGATGATGACGACGGCGATGATGACGATGATGAATGCCTTGCTTAGAACCGAGCGTAAGCGAGGTAGAAAGGTTACGACTTTCTGAGCTGCTATTTCTTTGTAAGTGGCCACATTGGCGGTGTACCACTGTTCTTTCACTATGAGAATATGAAAAGGATAGAAAATGAAGAGTGAAAGAGAATGACCGATGAAAGTAGGATGCTCATATAGGTGACGTTTTGATTCGACACGTTTACACGACATTATCTCTTGATGAATGACCCAATTTCAGCCACTGACCTGAAAAGTGGACGCGATAAAGCCCGGCGGATAAACTTAGCTTTGCAGTTTCGTCTAGACTAGAATATAGACCTGTCCGTATTTGGCATTTTAGATTCGGAATAATCCGACTTTGGCCTGCTAAGTGTGTTCACAGGCCTGGGTCGCTTAATTTATTTATTATCCACTCCTGTGGGGAAGGAAAACATGTGGCCAGCACGACGTATTCCCTTCTCCTTCTAGCATACTTGGTATGCCTATGATTCTTCTTTCTTCCTACAGCTATAGAAACTGAGACGATTGTGTTAGAAAGCCACACTTCTATTTTTGCCCCAACCGGGAAACGAATCCGGGATCGCGCCGAGGAAACCTCGCACGCTGTCCATGAGCCACCCAAGGGGTCAATATAGTAATAGTGTCACGTATTCCTAGCATGTATAGGCACCTTTTCGAGAAGCGTCCGTGCCATAAAATAAGTTTACAAACTGGAAACTTCCCTGCATTCTGCGCGGCAGAGTCATGATGTGTCCGCCGTTTTGAAAGAGAGTGAACTGCTGGTCCAACGCTTCCTGGGACAACTGAACTCTAGGTGACATTAGATATCTGCCGTTGTTGTGTCCTGATTGTATGGCGTGTGTTTTCAGCAGTTTCCAGAGTGCGAATTTCGTGTTGTTCATTGTCAACTTATATCTGTTATGTATTAAATTTGTAAATATTTTATTGTTTATGATGTGAGTTACTAATAAGAAAGTTAGCTGACGATGTATTTATTATTTCATGACTTCTGGGACTTATTCCCTTGTTACATTGATTACTCTCTGTATTGTCGTACAACAAATTGGTTTCAATTTTTATTTTATTTTATTTCTTTCGACGAAAAAATGTGTTTTGAAACGTTAATAGTGAAACAAGTTCTATAGAAGCAGAGTATAGTGTATGCAAACCCTATGTGCAATTTTGGTGTTTACTCGGTTCCAATAAGACGGCCGGCGCCCCCTCTCAATTGATCAACGGAACCTCTGTCAAGTTTCCCTTCCGTATATTTCCTAGTCTGTGCCAGTGCTCTAGAGGGAAGCCGAGTGCGCCCCCGTCCCTCCGCCGCCACGCGCAGCCCGTGTGCGCAGCCTGTGTGCGCAGCCCGGGCGTGGAGGCAGAGCGCGCAGCGGGCGCGCCCGGCGCGTAATTGCGGCTGCGCTGTTAAGCCCGTGCGCAATGAGGCGGAAAATGGCGCAGGTCGCGCGGGCGGGAAATTGGATATTTTGCATAAGTCGCCGTCACGCGGGACTCATATTTATTTTTCTCGCAAGAGGGCTGTGATCAGGGCCCCTTGCTAGGCGCTCGCCGCCTTCTCGCCGTTCTTGGGAACCAGGTGCTACCGCCCCGCCCGCGCCGGTCTCCGTCGGCCGCCCGCGCCCCGGCCCCTCTGCCCGCGCCGCCCCCGCCGCGCCCCGCCCCACCGCGCCGCACCCCCGCGCCACCGCCGCCCATCAGCCCGCCCGACCGCGGCCACCCGCGCCCGACTGCACGGTCTCACCCCAGCCCCCGCCGCTGCGAGGCCCGCCCTCCCCGCCCCACCCGGCCCGCCCTGCCTCAACATATGCCCGCTCCTCCCGCCTTCTCGCCCCGCGCCCCTGCCCCTTTCCCCGCGTCGTCGGCCGCGACGCGGCAGGCGCCACGCCGGAGCCTCGCCGCCTTCACCCCTCCCGGCCCCACCCGCCCTCCGCCCCGCCCCTCCTCCCCACCCGCCCTCCCGCAACCTCCCGCGCCGCCCCACCCCCCTCGCCTCCCGCACCGCCCCTCCTCCCCACCCGCCGCCTCCCTTCCCCACCGCCTCGCCGCACCTCCCGCCGGGCCCCCCCCGCCCCCCCGCCCCCGCACCGCCCTCCGCCCCACCCGCCCCTCCGCACCTCCCGCCCCCCCCGCCCACCCGCCCCTCCGCCGCCCCCCCGCCCCTCCCGCGCCCCCGCCTCCCGCCCCACCCCGCCCTCCCGCCCCACCCGCCTCCGCGCCCCTCACGCCTCCCTGCCCTCCGCCCCTCCGCCTCACGCCCTCCCGCCCCTCACGCCCCTCCGCCCTCACGCCACCTCCGCCCCTCCGCCCCGTCACGCCCTTGGCGCCCCGCCGCGACCGCCCGCACTGCCCTGGCTCCCACTATATCTGCCGTTCCCGCTATACTCTCACTCGCCTCGTGCAGGCCCTCGCTGTGTTCTCCTGACTCCGCACGACTCTACCTCGGTGCCGTGTAGTCTAGCCGACTTATCCGCCCCCGCTTCTTACCGGATGCGCTCATATCCGTTCCTCTATTCCGACCCGCGCGCTCTTGCACCTTGCTGTTTCCGGACTCCCCTTCCCTGAACGATTCTTTACCTCCTCGCGCTTCTTTGTCGTGCTCTTCACTACCCGCCTTCTTTGTGTCCTGGTTCTTTCCCGCGACCGCACTTAAGGTACCCACCCGCTCCATCACCGCCCCTTCTATCATTGTCGATGGCTCATCATGTTCCCGGTCCACTCACCTATTCGTCCCACCCCTTCCATCGCCTACAATCCCTTTCCCAACGTCACCACATCCGCTCCAACCCATCCCCAACCGGCGGCGTCCCCCACCCGTCCCCACACCCGTCCCCACACCCGTCCCCACACCTGCCCCCACACCCGTCTCCACACTCGTCCCCTCACCCGTCCCCTCACCTGCGGGCTCGCCTACTCCGCCGCGCCCCGCCGCGCCCGCTCCGTCCCAGCCCCGTCCCAGCCCTCTCGTCCTCTGCGCTAATTTCGTTGTTAATTGTTCCCCCACACTGCCTCCCGCTCGCCCTCCGCTCGTGTGGGAATGAAGAGCAATTTCGCGCGTTATTTTGTTTTGCGTGTGAGTTGCATGCGGGAGCCCTGTGCAGACTTCTAAAGATTCTTTGTGGGTATTTTACGAAATCCTTTTAGTCTGGTCATGCCACGTGTTTTTGTGCTGAGCATTTTATAAGGACAAAGAGACGGAGTGTAAATAAACACCCATAAAAACTAATTACAGACCTATTAGGTAGGTTTTCGCGCAGAAGGTGCTTGGAAATAAACTTCTCAGACTTGCTTTAGACGTTCTAAAGCAAAAACGTCATTTATCAATTACTTACATTCATTTAATGTATCAAAACATTTAGTGTGGGTGTTTTAATGTAATGGTCAGTTTAAAGGACATTTGGAGACTAGTGAAGCTATAGAATGCTCGGACTTTCTCGTATTAGTTAGTTTTCCAATCTCTTTAGATTCATTTTCACAAAAAAAACTTTTAAGTTTTCGTTAGACGTTATTGAAAATCATTTTAAGCATTTCTTCTCACAAATGGAATAACTTGTAAAAAAAAATAATGTAAGTATTAAGGATGTGAGATACATTTTTTAAATTGTGTAATTTTGAAAAAATCAAGAGAATAAATCAAAATCTCATTAATGTCATTTTATTCAGTGCATTTGGAGCCTTTTTTGAGAAAATGTCATCCGTGCGTTTCTGAAGATTTTGACCTCGTTTTTACAGAAAAGTTTTGAGTTTTCGTGAAAATTCGTACGACAAAATTTGATGCACATGTACTCACAAATGCAGAAATTTATAAAAAATCGCTAATAATGTAAAATTTAACGAGACGAGAAAGATAAAAAAAATAATTTGTGTAATTTTAGAAAATAAGCAAAGAAATACAGCAAAATAGTGTTGACGTCATTATTTAGTGCATTTAGCTTACTCGTAGAAAAGTTTCAAAGAAAAGAAAATTGGAGCCTTTTTTAAGAAATTCTTGTTTCTAATGTTGTGCATATTTCACTCAAATTGTTCGAAAACTACCAATACTTTTAAGAGAATGAACATGTAATTAATATAAGAACTAATTGTGGAGAGAAAATTTCATTTGACGAAAAAAATCTATATCTTCAATAATGTAGAGACGGTTCAAAATCAGTCAAATATGTGCAATTTTCAAAATTTCAGGGGCAACAGTGGAAGTTGAACCAATGCCATGTTTGTTGACGTATTTCAGTCTATTCTTACAAGAAATTGAAAGAAAAAAATTGGGCAACTTTGAGAAAATCTTGAAAATGTTCAACGGGCTTCATGTAAATCCTCCCCGAAAATTAAATAAATTCTTTTCAAAATCGTAGGACTTTGAGTCGGGCCAAATCGACCGGGAAATATACATTTTGGGAAAAAACTTATGAATAGTTCAGTCGTTAGTGTTGTTTACTGACGGATAGACGGACAGAAATAGATAAACGAAAGGGCAGACGGATTGACGAACGAACGGATAGGCGGGCGGACAAATGGGGTCAGACGGACGTTTTGTTGTAAATCAATTTTTCAAGGACCATAAATCGTGGATTCTGACTACACAACATGTTGAACGAAGTAAATAACTTCTTATTGTAACAAGATTTTCGGAACCAAGACCACACAATTCCAGTTTTTCTGTCGAAAAATTACCTTTTTACGCACCGCAACTTCACCACAGCGTTACATGCACGCATACATACATACATACATACATACATACATACATACATGTATCTTGCTCTTTACAACGTACTTACGCTATACTATTTACGTATGTAGTATTAGAGTAGTGGTGGTAGGAGTAGTACACAAGAAAGTAAATGTAATAACAGGACTTCTATATCAAAAGTAACCGTAATATGTAGTACAGAGAAGAAATCAAACATAATTTTAGGAAATAATGTCTATTTGCTCATAGTCCTGGGATTATTGCTGATAATACTGCACGTACCCGACAATTAGCCTGACTGGCTGGCCTCTTTGTCAGTTTTTCAAGCTTCTTGAAATCTAACCAATTGTTATATATTTCCTGAGTAAAAAGATGTTTGGGGAGTAATTAATACAAGAGGATTAAATAACATATTACCTGGTCACGTGATTTTTGTTCTTGGGATTTTGAGTTTCGATATGTAGGCAAAAATACAAACTATTGCATTGAAATTGTGAATTACAATCCATCTTCCAGTCAAAATGGAAATATAAAGAGACTTGAGCTGTGTAATAATTTGTATAATCTGTCTACGTAAGTAAATAAATCATTTAGTAAACACAATGTGTGATGCAAAAGATGTACAGGCCTGTGCGTATTTGCATTGATATCGTGTCTGAAAATCTACAATGACGCCGTGCGAGAGTGTTCAACAGGTTAGGCCGGAGGGATTAAAACGCGGTATCTACTACTCGCAGTAAATTGCCGTAATGAGACAGGACGCCCAACAAGACGTCCTTTTGTACCGCTGATGAAAAGTGAACCCTGTTTCTTAGCGACCCAGGAAGCGTAAACATTAGTTGCTGTCACTTACACTGAACTGGTTCCACGAGAACATTCCGGGGATACGAGAAGAGACTGGAGTATACTCTGTCGTTTTACGTCACACATCAAATGATTTAGGAGATCGCATGTGAGCTGAGCTAGTTCATTTCCATTTGTCCGTATCGCGTGCAAGCTAACGACTGGTGACAAATGCTAGTGAAGTTCGCAATTTGCATTTCGAATTTCAGACACTCGATCTTCTTACCATTTATTTTTCTAGTCGTGTTACAGTCCGGCTTGATGATCCCTAAATCTAACTTCGCAGCAACTTTTGTCTCATCCCTAAAAAAATAATTAACCTCTGATGCCTCTCTGAGAACAAAAATGATATTAACTATGTAAAAAGTGAAAAAAGTTGCTCAATTGTACTTAATCTCTCATAAAAAATAAAAACATAGTGTTTTTTATAAAAATTATGAAGCGAAATATTACTGTTATTAAATATAAATATTTCCCCAATTCAAACCCCCCTTATTACCTTCTAAATCTTCATTAGCACATGAAAATGGCTTAAATAGTCTAAACTATTTCATGTGGTACTCGTTATCACCAACCTGGAATTCCATATACTTCGCCAAAAATACACTGCAGAACGTGGCACACACATATGAACTGATATGCAGAACGTGGCAACACGATTTATACTATGTAGTTTATTGAACAGAATGTATTATGCATCAAATTGTTCGATTCGTTGTCAGGATGATTAATGATTTGAAGAATATTAACTATTTGTTTGTGATTGTACAAACTAAGCTTAGCAGTGCATGGTAAGTGTAAATTGAAAATAAAAGCTTGGCACGTTTCAGAGAAGCTACCAATAATCTTTACAGCGGAATGGAAAGCCATGAGCATGTCAGCAACGTGCTCAACCGGTTACTGACATGTTCAAACTACAGGATTAAATACAGCTTTAATGTAATTACTTCATTCACGTGTAATTTCAAAGTTACATACATATACTTCTATGTAGTTACTTATAATCTCTATTCAAACCTTTGTTCTTTTTCAACATTTTTATTTTTTTGAGTCAATTTATTATTTATTATCGACTTTAAGCACAAGATCTGTGTGCCGGTATTTTCATTTAGTTTATTTTTCTTTTAATTAACGACCAAAAATTATTTATCGGCTTCATGTCCGGATCATTTCCACGCCACGGTAAAATCTTCACCTACTTTTACTTTCTCGCTATCGCTTTCATAATAAATAGAAATTTATGTAATGCTGCGAAAAAAAACGGCGATTTTTCGACAGAAAACCCTGATTACAGGCCTTTGGTAACGAAAAAGGGAATTAATCCAATTGTTAAATTAAGAGAAAAATCCTCTAAACACGTGGTGTTGCCAAAATACATGTTTTGTTGGATCTTCGATACCGAAAAATTCGTTGTCAGGGTGATTAATGATTTGAAAAATATTAACTATTTGTTTGTGATTGTACAAAATATTTTTAGAATTTTTGGAAAAATAAAATGACGACAAAACATCGGCAAAAAACTGTTCACCCGATTTTCTCCAAAATGTATATTCCCCAGTCGATCTGCCTGATATCGTGGCCCCTTCAATTTTAAACCGAAATTTTAATTATGGTTGTACTGTTCATGAAGCTCTTGGAACATTTGGGCAAACTTTTTGGGCAAAAACAAGTCTCAATAATTTTTATTAAATTTAAAAAAAATAAAAAAAAATTATTAAATTGTTTATTAAAAAAACTAATATTTGCACAACTGCCAATATTTAAACATTTTTTGGTGTCTTCCCGTTCAAACTGCAGTTATGAATATATTTTTTTCCTTAATGAAATCTGTTTCTTACAGATAGATTTTGGAATAAGGTCATGTACAATTTTTTGAAACTTTGAGTAATTTTTGGTAATTTTTGTTTAAAAGTACGAGGGAGAAAGGACGTGCCGTTTTAGCACCACTAGTTGTCATTAAAATGAGATACTTTTGACTTCATGAAATGAATCTGAATCATTTATAACGATTCCATTTTAAGATACAATGAAAAATAGATTTTGTACTAGCAAAGAATTGTTTTCTTTTTGCTTACGAAAATTTCTTCAATTAAATAAAACATATAAAGAACGAATTTTTATTCTTAAAATTTAAACACATCTGCGAAGCTTTTCACCCAACTAATGCCCTCCCTTTTGAGAACCGGTTGAATTTTTCAATCGCCTTTCATCGTTGTAGCACGAGGCAGGTGTCACAAATCGCGCCACCGCCATTTCAGAGCGCTTCGGTGGTCTGGGTGTATAACTACGCTGCAGGTGGGTGTTCGTGAGCTCCGGAGAGCTTTTAAGCTGAACACTGAACTTCCATGCGCAGGCGAGCCTTGTTAAACCTTCATCACGCGGGTTGTAAAACTTGTTTGTTTATGTTGGTAATGCCGGGGTATTTGAAAATTGATCCATTGGCTCTCATCCGACATAGGTTGAAACTGATGAGTATTTTTTAGTCTCCTCTCTAAGATTCCTGTGCTTCCAGTAAATTCTGACTTCCATATTTTCCGTCAGGGAGCGCCACAAAAGATATCTCTGTGATATTTATCTATTACTTGTGGTGTTATTTCGCAGAGGATATACTCGTACATGGGATCCGATTAAACCAGGAATAGTCGTGGGATTTCATATTGCTGGACATTCAGCTACGTGAAGGACATTCATTCAAGTAAAAGGACGTGCTTTCTAACCCTCAAAAATCCAATTCCATCCATATTAGATGGAATCGAAAACGCATATGGGAGTTACGATGCTAGTAATCACCCTCCGAGGTACTCTGAATCACGGGAGATTTAAAACCTTCATTGAGCGGTGGAGGAGTCTACAATAAGCGCTAGACGCACTAGAGAGGTCTCTTAGATGTTTGGATTTAAGGCTCTATACACCATCAAACACCGATCGCAAGCCAGGCTTGCACGCGCCGCTTGAAGATGGTATTAGCTACAGCTGAGCTCTTCAACTCGCTTCTCCCTTCTCTCGACCCGCAAATAAGTACTTGGAAGTACTTCTAAGATGCAACATTCAGAATATCTCGGAATAATGATACTAAGATGATGGAAAGTATAATATCTGATCTTTCTGCATTCTGAAAGTTTTCAAAATTTTCCATTTTTGAAATAAATATTATTTGTTGACAAATATTTTACATGTTTAACTTCATCAGAAACTAGGTAAGAGGGCAGGGGCGGTGCTAGGCCATTGAGAGATATCTGATTGTGGAAAACCTTGCTAGCCGACGTGTAGGCGAGCTCCGGATCTCGCCATCCAGCGGAGGGAGATTGCTGCCATCTCCCGATAAAACATTCACTACTCTTACGGGATTAATGAACTTCGCCATTGACACGCCCGGAAACACTAATCAATCAATCGGTATAATCGTATTCCTGAGTCTAATGTTTTGGTGGCTGTCTTCGTATGAAGCTTGACCCGAAAGGCCTCGCCCGTGCAAGAAGAAAGTTGTGGACACAGGGCGACGAGCCGCGGCGCGCCGCGACGGCGAAGGAGGTGCCAACGGCTGCGCCGGCCAGCCCGCAGCGGCTCCGGACGCCGGGAGCCGCGACGGCAGCGCCTCCGAGTATTAGGGCAGCGGCCGCTATCAAGATATCCCGCTTAAGTATAGGCCTAGGCGCGCGCTAATATCAAGATCGCGGCGCCTAAACACAGGGCGGCGGGCGGAAGAGCGCGTCTGGCCATCGTCGCCGCAGCCGCCGCCGACACTGCCACGCCCCCCTTCGCCTCCACCTTCTCCTCTTTCTCCCCTTCTTCCTTTTCTTCCTCCTCTTCTTCCTCATTCTTACACTATTACTTTTCTCCTTCCTCCTCTTCCTCCTCCTATTATTACTTTTCTCCCTCCTCCTCTTCTTCTGTGTCCTTCTATTCCTCCTCCTCGAACGTTCACTTCGCTTCCCTCTTTGTCCTAGTCTTCATCGTCCTCCTCCTTAGCTTTCACTTCTTTATCCTGTTTCCCCTCATCCTCTTCACATTTCTTTCTTGTATCTCTTCCTTCGTCGCTTTATTTTCGTCATCCTCCTTTATTCCTCCTCTTGCGTCTTGTCTTTTGACTCCTTTGTATTCTCTACAACGTTGCATATATCATCTTCCTATCATTATTATTCATTTCACCAATGCCCGTTTCTATTCCACCTCTCTGCTTCTTTCTCGTCCAACTTAGTTCCTTACATCCTACATTTTTGTAAATTTCTTATTTCATCTACTCCGCTGTTACTCCATGTTTTCATGGGTTTTCTAGTTCACCCGTTCTTCTCCTCGTGTTACACTTTTTTCTTGCACCATTTCCTTCATTTTCTGCCTTACCTGCAAATTATTTACTTCTCAAGTTCTCCCTATTTTTTTTTCTACTGCATCGTTCACTGACTCCGCCTCCCAAATCGTGCTTCTTTTGATTCATATGTCAGGGGCATTGCTATACCCATTTCATCTCAATCGTTTTTTAATGTTTGCGTTCTCTACTTCCTTGGCCGATCACTTCAGGAGTGGAGTCAACGAGAATCTTGCTGCCCCCTCTTCTCTCTCTCTCTCTCTCTCTCTCTCTCTCTCTCTCTCTCTCTCAAACACACACACACTCCTTCTATGCCTCATTACACTACCGCCTCCTCTTGCGTCTCTCCACACCTCTGCGTTTTCCGATTTTGTTCTTAACCGTTTGCATCCTTTAACAACCTCCGTTGTGATACATGAACTGCCTCCTAATTTCACATTATTTTTCGATAGGTGCCACCTTGGCTCCCAACGTGAGGGCTTTTACCATAATTATGTAATCTCTGTCTGCTGACTCCCTTGCCACTATGGGCTTTCGGCCGCCTTTAGTACACAGAGCCTCCCCGTCACCCCTGCGTCGCCTGCCCCGGCGCAGGTGGCTGCGCGCAGCGGCGCTCGTGTGAGGGTTGAGGAGGGTCTGACAGCGGGGGCGCGAAGCGGCGGCCTCCGCTCGCACCCGGCAAGCCTCCCTCAAACCGAACCACCCACCCAATCACACACACACGAAAGCCCATAGTGGCAAGGGAGTCAGCAGACAGAGATTACATAATTATGGTAAAAGCCCTCACGTT
>BOPP01000091.1:4129743-4149439 GCA_017312745.1 Gryllus bimaculatus
GTAGTAGTTGTAATGGAGCATAGACACAACACCACACACACACCAACACACAACACTCTCAATCTCCACCCACCCCACTCCTCCACCACCCACCATCCACACACAACACACACACTCATTTCACACACTACCATCATCCCACACACACACACTCATCCACACATACAACACACATTACACCCCACCACCCACTCATAACCCTACCCCACCCACCCAACCCAACTCGTCCACCCACCAATAATTCATTCACCCTCCCACCATAGACATCCAACCTACCCACCCACTCATCCACCTACCCACCCACTCATCAACCTACTCACTCACCCACCCACCACTCATCCAACCACCCACCCACCCACTCATCCAGCTACCCACTTACCTACTCACCGGGGCCCCTGAGCCGCGGGTTTAGTTTGTAATGTGCGCGCGCATTGCAGCACACCTCGGTTTTCGTGACACATGTGTAGTACATAATTGAGAGCTAAACTTTACACTCACTTAGAGCTCAGTCGTTTAACCGAACTCTGAATTTTCTAAAATTGCAAAACTACAAGGTGAATGAAAGATCTTCAGTTCTTTAAAAGATTGTGTACATTTTTATTATTTTTTGAAAATGAGTAGTTCGCGTAATTTTGCATTTTTGAATTTGGAAATTTGAATTTCCCGCACTTCTTTCATTTTTCCTAGAGGAGTTATCATATTAGGATTCAACAATGGGAACGCCGCGATACGGTAGTTTGAAATTATCATAAAAGCTCATTGATAGGCGGTATTTCTGGGTGTATCCAACGGACTATTGCTTTGTCCTTACCTTTAGATGAATGAAATTTTCGGGACTAATGCGCTGCGATTTGGTAATGCGTTGTGCATGTAAAGTCTGAGATGAGTTAATGTGGACGAAATTGCTGAACTATAAAATTACGTAACTGTTTTTGACGCGAGAAAGTACGTGTTGTTGTAGCACCATTAGTTTTATTTCTGAAAGACACATTCAAATACTACCTTATTTACAGAGATGACGCAAGATGTTCATTTGACTACATATTACATTCCAGGTTAACTCACAGTTTCATGCCCTGACACCGAAATAATCTGTCGCAATAATCAAATGAATACTATTGAGTTACGTTGGCATAAACTTTATTCAATCAATTCTCCCCACTAAGGAGCTCCCCACTAATGTGCCTTCCACACCATCCTGTGAAGAAGGAAATGTTTTTCTGTAGGAATTACTACTGCGTACATTAAATGTAAACAAATAAATATTATAGAACATTGAGAACAGCGCTCAACTCCTAATTATTGAACTATACGAGGAGCATGCGTCAGGAAATCAATCAGTAAGGAGAGAGAAGAACCGTTTTGTTGTGTATGTTGTAATGAAAAGATACAGTGAGAGGTGTGTAGGTGTGGAAAATTACTCATGTACACTCTTGCAAACATAAAAGAATATTGTCGCCAAAGAGAACATTTGCTTTGTGAGAAATACTTTCATGGGAAAATATTCAAAGAAGTTGAGTCATGGACTTCATGTATGAGATGTGTTGGAACCTCTCGTAACAGTCTACATCAACACGCTACTAATGGCCATTGAAGCCATTATATTGTGATTCAATTATTAATTTTTAAAAGGTTCTGAGAAGCAGGAATACTTAAATACATGCTTTTATGAGAGAGAGGAACATAATTTGTTATGTGTAATATGAATTTTTCTTTTATATATTTTCTCTTTTATGATATTCTTGAGAGATTTACGACAAACGTCTTATCTTCTGACGAGCGGCATAAGTGGTTCCAAAGAGTGTGGTAGAGAGACGAGGCACTAGACCACAATATTGTAACACGTGGTAAGGAGTTATTTTGCTTTAAATCTCAAAGATCACTTTATCACGTCTACTCGCAGAGGATATATTTGTGCAAATTACGTCGAATTTAAACCACAGAGCGGATGAAGTACTGGTTTGTCGGAGCATTACACAAAGAGGCGAGAATTATTTGTCCGTTGGGCTGTGGAATCTACGTTGTGGTTACACAGCTATTTCCGAGATAAATGAGTTTCATTACGGGGAGAAAACACATGCAACCGCCTGTTTGCTAAGAGTTTGCACAAACGTTCTGCAATTAATCTGCTCGCCAAAGACACATCCTGTATCGTGTAGTACGCTGGTTTCAGCGTAATTCGAAGTTAAAGTAGCCATGAGTGAAGGTGAACATTTGAACATGATTTAAGAAACTCGTTTTCAAAACCCTTTATATTGTTTCGATTTTGAAATACTTGATATTGTTATATGTTTTTGGTTGTGAAGTCACTTTATAAATGATTCATAATATTAACTATTACTTGTAATATGTATTTTTATTTATAAACAATGTGAAAATTAAACATATAAAAGATTTTTTTTTAAATATTATTACGAGCACTACTTTTTCTACCAGAAATAATATTATATTATTATTCCAGAATGGTGTATAAACATGACAATGAAGAAAAAATAATTTTTCAAGTATTGTTCATGTTTCAACAATTATAATTCAAATTCGTGTTCTATTTTATTCACAAAATCATTTTTTAAATAGTTTTCCGTGATGCTATTTAGTTATCCTTTGCTAAATACACAACAACGCAAGAGAAATATCATAGTAGTCCTTGTCACTGCAATAAATCAAATTTTAGTAAAAACTGAATTCTGACTCAAAATAACAAATAAGGTGTGTATAAATAAATATATTAAATAAGTGAATATAAAATATTTAATTAGACATTATCTCATGAGTGGAGCCTTGTTTTCGTGTGACGTCACTGTGTTGTAGGCAGAGACGCGCTGAGAACGGGAATTCAGTCGCCACGAGCAGTATGTAAATACAAAGATTGACTCACTCAAATATTTCCATTTTTCAGTCACAATCGAAACTGTTTAATATTTTTCGGAGTTTTCCCGATTTCCCTTAGTATCTAACGAAACCATAGGCACATCCTACATGTCCGGAAGCTGAGTAGTTTTCTTTTAATTTCTGAGCACATTGGAAGTTAATAGTTTGGATGAGAAACTAATATTTCAAAAATACAGTACACAAGTTATAGTGGTAACAATAGTGATAATTATAACAATAATATAGTAATACACGTTAACATTATGGTCAATATGTTCTTTTTATTACTTTTGTTTTTAGCTTGGTAAAATGGATATCCACGTTCTACATTTTTTATTTCAATGATAAAGACACATTTTACAAGAACATATTGATCAGAAAAGAATGTTTTGCTTCATACACCAAAGTTATTTTTCGTGTAATTAATACGATGTAATATTATTTTCTTAGGACGTGGTACTTTTCTTGCCACAACTTCAGCACACGCTTCTGCGCTTGGAAAAATATTTACTTACTTTGTATAAGAGGGAAAGGGAAGGTTCGCGTCTTAAGCTAATTACTTGCCGCGTACGTAAACGCTTCACACTGTCGGTGCAGCCTGAGAACGCCTGTCCGTTGTCTAGCGATTTGTTGCATCGCCGACGAGCTGAGCTGAGGTTTTTTTGCCGCTTGGGAAACAGAAAAGGTGTCGCCCATGACAACGCTCGTAAGTGACACGGACGCGGGGAAGGGTTTTTGTGGGCGAGTCGCGAGTGCGAATTACTCGCACGGAAGCCACGTGGGAAGGTCGGAGCCTCGCAGCAGCTCCGGATGCTCAAATGTTGCGCAACGCCGCGAGAGCGCGCTCCGATCTGCCAGCGCTGAGGCGGCGCTGCGCGTCAACGCATGTCGCTGCGTGGCCTTCGGCCCTAGGGATCGAGTCCCGACGCAGGCAGGGTTTTCGAGAGCTAGATAGGTAGATCCAATTTAACCGCCGATGTGGGGGAGAAGTCTGGCGGCTGACTGCTCGTACAAAACACTAAAACGGGCCACGGACTGTGCGCGATTGTTCCTTCCTCTTCCTTGTTCTATCCTCACACCTTCCGTACTACGACTTATTTACAGCCTCATTTGACAGATCATCAGAATGTCATCCATTTGGAAGCTTAACCGTCACTTCTGTAGATGTTTTCCAAGCTCTCGATTGGATGACACCATAAAAGCTGACCCTATGATTAAATCGAAGTGAATTTACAATTACATGCACCACATTGTCGGGAGCTTTGAGCTCGTCATTACTGAGGCGGTGCCCCGCTGGTGGGAGATACAATCCAACTCTCGAAATTTAATTTAACCCAATGACTGTCTATGGCCGTATATACCTCGGCCAATAAAACCTTATTTTCCAACAGTTAAAGATCTGTTAACCACAAGTTCATGAAAACTTGGATCTTTTGTCACAGGAAGTTTTGAAAGAAACTTTAACACACTGGGAAGTTGTAGTAATATTAATTAAGGACACGATAAGCTGTTAGACATTCTTGACTGTAGTTATTGTAGTATTATGATGTTAAAAGTTCTGTGCGCTGATACCGGAAAACCAAATGTGCCACATCCTTAGACCTCGCAATCGTTTTAGTGAGTTCTGCCAGGAAGCTATATTGATGTCGGACAGGTGTATTTCATTAATCGAAATCCAATATTATAAGCTTACGATCACAGAAGAAAAACTAAAATGAAGAATTTTAATACTTTGAAAAGGCACATATTTGCCTTTAACTGCAACGAGAATCAAAAGCCTTTCTTCATTCAAATTAAATATTTTATCATACGAGATACATAATATCATCATATCATACGATATCATAACAGATACTTGAATAAACCTTGTTTAAGCAAATAATACATGTTTATACTTCGCGGGGTGAGAACCAGGGGTTCCATCTGACAAAATGTACATTTTGAAGGAGAACGCTTCGACGTTTGGTGTTGTCTACAGGGCACAGTGTTAATATTACGTGATCCCTTGTAATGTTTAATTATATAATCGATAAATAAATTGTAATATTGATCACATAATGTAATTTGAAGTAGTACATGGTTTCTTGACGAAAAATAATTGAAAAATCATTCAAAATAAAAAAAAAATTATTAAACTGCAAACGTTTCCCAAAACTTAAGATCCAGATGATTCTTTACTTCAGAATTGCTTCGTAATAGGCTACATAAACTTGGGGTACCCACTTTGTCATAGACTTGATATCTTTTTCTCTTCACAATGGCTTCCGTATTCTTAAGCCTGGGGTAATTGACTTCTTACATTTAGAACCTAAGTTCGTTTGTATCCATCCCTCTTTTTTAAAAGGATAATTTTCTTCCAAGTAACACCAGAATGACTACTTTTATATAAGACCATAAAGTGGTTCATTGTGTGCTCAAATGTGATCAAATATTAATTGTGCAACCTGAATGGATGGAATTTTAGAATATGCATAGTTTTTCTTATTGATGATAATTGTAGAAATTCTGTGTACACATCCAAATCACATTGCATGATGATCTAACGATATTGATAAAGGTGACCATACCTCAGATAGGTTTAGTGTCTTTTCTACAGTAGAATATATATTGATGAATACTGGAATGGCCAGGAGTTCATTTTCTGCTTTCCGTTTTGTCAGCATTTCTTGCTATTATGGGTGGAAGATATTATGAACCACTGCTATAATATTCAGGAAAGTTTTCACATTCAATTTTTAACTTTCCTTGAAGTAAAACAGCTAATCACGGTCATTTGTAATCTTTCAGACGCAACTGACCGCAGATATGACCTTATGGTTTTTACGTTTGCCAACTTCTGTAGATAGAAGTAAATTGCTCCACCCGTTACTCGGTTACAAAAGTACCACAGTGCACCACTTTCTGGATGTATATAAAGGTTGTCCTATGCTATCGTTTTCAATGAAAAACACCAAACAGGCAATTTTGGTAGATACAACCCTCTGGTTCTTGTCCCGCGACTAGTTCAACTCTTCGTGACCCCGAAAAAATTATCTCTTAGTTGTGATCTGGGCTGTCCGGGTGACGCCGCGTCGATGGCTGATGTGCCGACGTTTCGACCGACATTTTGGAGGCGACCTTCGCCGCGAATGGATACAGAAAATCCACTATAAACAGGGTCTTAAAACTCACTCACGACCCCCCAACACCGAGAGATAACCATGAGACCGGAAACATAAGAACTGCCACACTACCTTATATACAAGGTGTCACGGACAGGATAGGAAAACTTCTGAAACGTTTCCGGATAAAGACTGTTTTCAAGGCACACCAAAAGCTCGGCCAAACACTGATGCACTTCAAAGACCAGCTTCCACCGCTCCAAGTCGCCGGAGTATATTCCATCCCATGCAGCTGCGGTCACGCTTACATCGGGGAGACAGGAAGAACCGTAGAAGAAAGACTACGCGAGCACATTCGAGACTTCAAATTTAAGAAGGTACATCGCTCCGCAGTAGCTCTTCACGCATGGGAAACCGGCCATGATTTCCTTTTCGACAAGACCGAGGTGCTTACCAGAGAAGATCGGTGGTGGCCAAGACGAATAAAAGAAGCATTGGAAATTGCTAAACATCCCCAGAACATCAACGGGGACACGGGATTACGTCTCCACGAGGCGTGGCTTACACCATTACAAAGTGCGCGGTCGCGGGAGACCGCCCCTCCGAACAGTACTTCTACGTCCGATCCATGAGGCACGCGCCGTTCGATCCACGCACTTCCTGTCCGTCCGATCGCCCGCCTCCTTTCACCCTCCACCCGATTGGCCGTCACCTCGACCTATCACCTGAATTGCCTCAAAATAAACAAGAGCGCCCTACATCATTGCGCAGTACAGCCCCTGAAGAGGACCGCGACATGTCGGTCGAAACGTCGGCACATCAGCCATCGACGCGGCGTCACCCGGACAGCCCAGATCATGACTCTGGCCGCGGAAGCCTACGACATCAATTATCTCTTAGTGTTCTCTTTTTTCTTATGGTGAGTCTGGGATTCACAAGATATGCAATTTGACTCATTGATTGCTCCGGGGAAAGCATTGAAAGACATTTTGAACATCTCCAAGAGCCCAATCAGTGGTGTTTCAAGTATTCTCTTCATCCGAAAAAATTAAAACCGTCAGTCACAATAAGAAATCATATCATTGGAAATCCTTTACAGACCTACCAACTAGCATGAATAACTAGCTAATATATTATATAAGATGTTCGTAAACTTTTAAGCAGTCAAGAAATATTGTAACAAAATTAAATAAAATGATAAATATTCCAAACTGTATGTAAAGTTTAAAAAAAAAATGTAGTTTGCAAAGTTCAGCTTAATTTCGACGCGCAATTGCAAAAAGGTTTGCGATAACTTTTCTACGAGCACTATTAAAGGTAGAGCCGCGGTTGCTCAGTAATAGGGCGCTGGCTTCCTGACCTCAAGGACTCGGGTTCGAATCACGCCGTAGGTTGGGATCTTTATCTGGAGATTTCCACTGAGGTCCGCTCTGAGGTCGACTCACCCTCCCAGTAAGTACCAGGATCTTTCCTGGGGATACAGGCGGCCGGGGCGTTGTGGTCGCCAAACTACCTCCTTGTTACGACGGCGACGAATAGTTGGAGCCCTACCCCTTTGGGCCACATCGGCCTGTGTGCTATTGCGCAGGGGTTTCTTATTTTTAATGGTATCTTTTTTTTCAATCGGTCGCGTCATACCCGCGGCTACCTTCATATGAAAACGCTTCGTAGGACCAGATCTAGAGTTCTGTCAAAGCGACTACTAGGTACGTCTTTCGCCACGGCAACAGCTAAATTGTTTGCGGGTAGCTACAGTCTGTATCTGTGTGCATTGTAATAAATTTTGTAAATTTTCCCTACCGGTAATTTTTTTAAATTGATCATACGAGCTGAAAATTATGTCTTGATTTTATTTTAATTTTTATCTAAGTTTCCATTGACAATATTTGTTTATATTTTATTTCAATTTAAAGTGCAGTAATTAATGTTTAAAATAGGTTCATTATTTGAGAATATAAGTATATCTTAAGCCCATCATGCCTTCCAAATTTGCTTTCCGAAAATATTCTCCCATAAAACATATAAATTCTCTTCAAAGATATTATTATAGGTTTGTAATAAAAATTAGTATGTGAATAGGTTTGTCCAAAACTTCTCGTTCCCAACTGGGAAATAACCACACTGGTTAACAAAACTTGTATTCATTTAGGTGTTTCAAGTTTACCTTGCGTGATCGAATGAGAATCTTGTACATTTCTGTATTACAGTTGCAAATCGAATAGCCAATACTCTTGCTTCTGGTCAGTTTGCATTATTTTGCTAAATAATTTCTCACGGCTCAAAATTTACCCAAACTGATTTCTAAAATCAATAATGAAAAGTCGCACAATTTTAAAGTTATTTTTCCCTCCATATTTGTTCCTTCTTATTTAAATAACAATTCTAGAATGTCTGTGATTTTTGCATCCAATCGAGGTCACTTAGTTAGGCACAGGGAATATTTTTTGTAAACATGTTCCTCAAAGTGTTTACAATGCAAAGCCGAGGTGAGATTCGACACGGCTGGAAGTCACTCCCAATAGACAAACTTAGCATAGAAACTAGTCCCGAGTTGGATGGGTTATTAATGTCTGGGTTACTCGTAGTATTTGTCGCCATGGTCTAAAAAAAGTAGAAACCGTTCTGTCATTATAAAAAGTTTTCACAATTTAAAAATCTGAAAACAGTTTATTTCGCTGAATATGCGTAAAATTTCACCTCCGAATTTGTAACCATGACAGTCACAACATTTGTAACCAGAACGAGGGGGGATTATTACGTGTTCGGCAGTAACTTCTTTCCCTGTATCTTTGTTTAGGTACGGAGTTACTGATTTATCGTAAAGGGCTTTTATTAAAAGAACGTACCCTAAGTGATAGTTTCGTCTTTCAACGCTTGTTGGACATATACAAAAATAAAAAAAATGTCACAATTGGTATTTGCTTTGTGGAAAGCAACATATTCGTACACCTCAGATTTCCCATACACAAATGATAGTCATAATTTAATTAAATCAACCGGTGAATGTTTGTGAATCAGGTGGAATGATTAAGCTAAAATTTGTTACTTTTATTTTGATGTTAATTTTTTTAAATATCTAAATTTACTGAAACTTATTACTGTTTTTAATTCTGCCTTGTTCACCCACGTTTCGACGTTCGTCTTCGACATGTTGCAAGAGCACTTTATTTGCTATAATCTTGGACACATACTTAACTTTATAGTTTCCCCCTCCCGATTCTGTAGTCGTGATGTAATCGGGCTATAGGGGTCATACAGGAACCAAATGTCAAAACTATACCAAAACTTTCCTTCATTTTCTCCCACTTGTCTGGACTATAAACAGTCTGAAGACAGCCGAAAAAAAAAGAAAAAAAAAGAAAAGAAGAAGAGGATTAACCAGGAAGCGGGTGAGACAGGGTGATCTGACCGCGAGGTGCGTTCGGTTGATTTGACATCCGCGCATCCGTGGGTGCCTGCGAGCGAAACGGCGGCAAGTCGTGCGTGCATGCGTGCGTGCTCGCGTGCGTGCGTGCGTGCGTGTTTGCGGCCGCGCCTTCCGCTGCCACGCTCCTGCCGCGAGAAAAATCACGGGGAAAATATTGATTTTCCAAAGGTCATTCCTTCGTTTGCCTGACTGCGCGGTGGCGCTACGCGGGCCCACGCAAATGAAGTTAGTTTGCTCGGCGCCGAGCAGCCATTGCTAAGTGGCACACGCACTGAAGGCTCGTTCCGAAGCAGATAGTACCCCGTTTGTCTAACGAGTGCCATTTATTAGTTATTTCGTGGTGTGGGTTTGTGTTTTTGGAAGCGCGGGAGAACGCCTCCAAACTAAATTGAAGTTAACTGGAACACAGCGAGAGTTAGCGAGAGTCGTGTGTCCACTGCTTGTTATCGTTCTGTTTAAAGATAGCTCGTTTCCTCGGAAAAACGCAGTCATGACAACAATGCAAATTAACTCGAGGTCACGCAGGTTTGTTGCGACAGGTATTTGTGGAGAAATATTGGTAGAAATGCAGTGATGTAAATCTCAAAGTTCATGGTGCAAGAGAATATGCGCACTTGAACTAGAATTTGTTATTGTAGTGAGAAAACTTGGTCAGTCAGCTTGTTTTATTAGTTTTACCTTGTTAGTCTTAACAACCAAGATGGAGCATTAGCGACTTACTTATGTTGGTATTCTCCTATACGAATCTCGATTTTGTACGCTTAAGGCATATTCATGAAAGCTGAAACATTCTTTCTACCTAAACAGTTTAACAGAACAGAACACTTTTAAACTTTTTCAAATTCAGTTAACAACCAATTTTGATCCCCCTCAACGCAGTCATGCATATTATTCGCTCTACCTATAATGATTATTTGATTTAGGTTGTTTATAATATCGTCGTTGAATTGGTTTATGTAAGAACTATAAATTCAAGTATTATGACTCCGCACCGTAACAAGACAAATAAAATCAACTTGGAAATGGTTGTGAATCAATAGAATGAATATTTGAAGTACTTTATTTGATTTCTTTTCACCATATGTCCTTTTCTCTAACAACCATAAAATTGTGTCATGTAGAATGGAATGTTTTAAAATGATGCTCTTCTGGATGATGGGATAATTCCACAATTCTTTTTTATAACCAAATTCAAATCTCTAAATGCTTGCTTCAAAATTTTATTTTGCAGAGTTTTTAGCAAATGGGATGTTTGTCTGAGTTCATACATTTGTTGTTGTCTAATGCATATTCAACTAAAAATGAGGCATAGAACTCGCCATTGATATTATTTTCCTTTCCGAATCAAATTTTCTGTTTGCGAATAGAGAAAATTATTATTCATTATTTATATATTTATTTGTTTACTTCCTTAAACACTGTACAGCGTGTTCCAATTGAAATATTACACGAATGAAATGAAGATATTTGAAAAATTTGATAACAATATATAGTACTAAGGAAGAGTCTTCCTTCCTGATTGACAGGAAGGGACAACCCGCTCAAACCATTGCCAACATGCGAGTTCGTAGAATCTATCAGTCCATCCTATCTCTCACTCTCTCTGTGACTTCCATTTTACTTTCTAGTATACGTTAGTATATAAGGAGGAATATAAATACTAGTATACAGAAAGTCATGTATTTTTTGGGGCCAGAAAAATTCGTTTTGTGACTTTATTCGATTTTGTGACTTTCTTTATGGGATTTTGAAAATAATTCTTTAAAATTTGCTTATAGATCAGTTTACATGAAACATCTGGGACGTTTTCGAAATTTACTCAAAAATGTCAATTTATTTTGTACGGAGAGTGCTAAAAACTCTGGATAATTTGACCTAAACGTCATTTTTATATTTTCTTCTGATTTCTTAAAAAATACACAAATGCAATGTTTTATAAATCTTTCTCATGCTTAATATTTGCATTACGGACCTTTCTTTATAGATTATTACTTTTTTTGTTTATGTAAAGGCTTCAAATGACTTACTATCAATTTTCTGAAAAACTCAAACTTTTTTGTGAAAAGGAAACCAAATTTGAGAATTTTAGAAATGCTGAAGCGGTCTCAAAAACGGCTATAAATTTTTCAGTGAAAATGTGCATATTAAAAATAGGCTTCACTGATCTATGACATCTTAAAGTCGTATTTCAATTCACCTAGGCCTGTAAGAAGTGTGAAAAATGTTTAAAAAATTTTTAGACCCCCATAGGTAGCAACAGGGAAGAGGAAATACCAAAATGTTAGCCCATTGTAAAAATAAACTAATTAGGGCGAGAAAGTTTATGCAATTCTGTAGCATCACTAGTTCCATTTGTCATTTTTTCGTCAGCTGCGAATTCTGTATTACTATGTATTTGCCTGATCATAAAGTGAAGTTGTAACTTAATAGTTTTGCGATTTTATTTAATTTTTATGTCATATTATGGTATTTCATACTGCATAAAAATCCAAGCAATACTGATAACTGATAACGTCTGGCTTCTGTCGAAGCGAATGTGTTCCCTGCTGTCTCTGCGAAGGCTGATCGCTACTTGTGCTGTTAAACAAAACTGCACGCAAACAGGTTCACAAACACAGACCGGCGATGAAGATTCCTTATCATGAGGAAAACTGGAGGTGATGGATTTTATTTGGGGCAAGGTTGGCTGTCGAGTTGTAACCACTAACGTTTGTGTAATTTGTTAAGCGAATTTATTGTCAATTGTGAGAGACATTTCCCATGATAAAACACATTCGAAGATTTCGAATCTTTTTTCATTGATAGCACATATTATTTCAATTTTCAGACATTTATCTGCTACGAATCACGGTAAAAATGTTTCGTAAATAAAAATAAACGTCGCAGTGGGTTCAAATCTCCCTTATGGCACGAATTCTATTAACCAATATCTCAGTCGTAAGAAAAAGAGAATCCACAAATTTATCACGTAATAGAGTAAATCACCATTCGTCATGACCTCCAGTAACGCTCAGAATGATGATACTGCGTCGTCTAACTTCCAGAAAAGATAGTCAGCAGAAGAAATGTTTTTTTGGAAGGGCAGAGGAGAATAATCTCGCCAAAGGATAAGGGATCTAAAAATGACCAAAGAATATGCTCCCATAAACATTAAAGCAATGAAAATATTTAGTCAAAATTAATAAAAGAATCACCGATAACGTTTCTAAAAAACAATATAAAATTGTTTTTAATTTCAGGACATTACATCAGTTTTCCTTTAAAATTTATTGGGACACCCTATCCAGTGGAGGCTCGAAGCTCGTGTTTCGTGTGCTTACATCCGAATCCAGCCCTGAAAGAAGGCTTCATCCAAGGCGTGTGTGGGTGAGAAACGTTCGCCCTCCGCAGACCACCCCCGAAGTAGCGTTCCCCAGGAGACTCACATTAGCAAGATGCTAGCTTAATGCGAACCACGTTAACCTCCACCCCGGCCCTTCGCGCAGCCAGCGCGCAGCAGGCGGGCGGCGCGCGTCAGGGAGCCTGCGCCGCGGGGGCGGGCGTGGACAAATGCGTCGCACTGGCGAGGGGAGACGGGTCCGTTCGCGTCGACAGGAAGCGCCGCGGAGGCTGATCAACACTGGCGAAGCCCCGCGCGCCGCTGCATCCGCGCGCCTTTGAGATCCGACGCATCGTTACTCCCCACAGCCCTCTTCACGGCAAGCGCCCGTTTCCCACGGCCCGCCCGCCCCGCCTCCCCGCACTATCTCTTGCTGTTCCTCAGCAAACCTCTCCACGCGCTCGCGACTCACCGCTCAGCTTCCCCCGCCGCGCCCCGCCCTCGCTCCGCTCCGCCCCGCTCGCTCCGCCCCGCTTCGCTCCCCCCACTCCGCTCCGCTCCGCCCCGCTCCTCTCCCGCCCCGCCCCCTGCCCCGCCCTGGTCCGCTCCTCCCGCCCCGCCCCGCCCCGCCCCGCCCGAGCCCCGCCCGTCTGCCCCCCCCCGCTCTTGCCCCGCCCCGCTCTGCCCCCGGCCCCCTCTGCCCCGCCCGCTCTGCCCCCGCCCCCGCTCCTCCCCGCCCCGCCTGCCCCGCACCCGCCCTCTGCCCCCCCCGCTCTGCCCCCGCCCCGCTCTTGCCCGCCCCCTCTTGCCCCGCCCCGCTCTGCCCGCCACGCTCTGCCCCCGCCCCGCGCTTGCCCCCACGCCCCCGCTCTGCCGCCCGCTCCGCCCCCCCCGCCCCGCCCGCTCCGCCCCGCTCGCCCGCTCCGCCCCGCCCCGCCCGCCCCGCTCCCCCCGCTCGCCGCCGCCCCGCTCCGCCCCCGCCGCCGCCCCGCCGCGCTCCACCCCGCTCCCCCGCTCCGCCCCCCCCGCCTCCGCCCCGCTTCCGCCTCGCCCCGCCCGCCCACGCCTCCGCCCCCCCACCCCGCCACCGCTCCTGCCCCGACTCCGCTCCGCTCCGCCCCCCGCTCCTCCCCGCCCCGCTTCGCCCCGCTCTGCTCCGCCCCGCTCTGCCCCCCCCCGCTCCGCTCCACCCCGCTTAGCCCAGCCCCACTAGTCCTTGTCTTCCTTCTTCCCGCCTCGCTCCTCGCCGCTCCTCACCTCATACGCGATTATTTCTTTAATTGGAAAAGTAGAATAATTGGTGGGTGGATATATATCATAGACGAATTAACAAGTTTAAGAGTGGAAAATTCGCCACCTGAATATTAGAGAATAGATACAGCAATCCGAATATCAGATCAGAGAATATGGTCTTAAAGAGATATGGACAGCTAAGAAGAATGTCGAATATGAGGAAGTTCAAAAATGTTTTGATTGGAACCTCCCAGATCGAAAAACTTGGAGTGTGGAGGGGAGCAGGGGACTCAAACCACAGATCTCTCAGATCGGCCTCGCCCCCTCGCCTCATCTCCTCCGTCATCACTGCCCCTTTCCTCTGCCCTCGCAGAATTAACAAGCTCATTGCGACTTCTTTTGAACGATACGAAACTCGTTAAAACGCTAGACAACCAACTTATCACATGGGATTTTCTTTTTTAAATACTTTTAAACACAAATAAGAAATAGTCATCGGTAAGATTTTATTGATTGGGTGAATCTACTTGAACCCCAGTTATAAGTTCTGACACAGGAGAAGTACTGCCTGGTTTAAAAATAGTTTAAGCTGACATGGTCAACATTTAAATATTCAAACTAGAATTTCCAGATATAACTTTTAGTGAAGAATAATTGATATTACTGCAAATCCTTCGCAGATGAACACTTTATTCAGCAATATTTTTTACGACTTTCTACGTCTTTTTTTTTTTTTTAACTTTCCCCCCGCCCCAGTACCTGCCCGATCCGATTATTTCTTCTTGGCGTACAACATACGCCGCTGTTCTACGCTATGGCGCCAAAGAAGGGGCGCAAACTTACCTTACTTAACTTATTTCCTTAACTTACCTATGGGATGAACCGCACTTTGCCGGCAACCTAAGATTAGCAAAAGAATTTTTGTATTTTATTCATGCTTATGTTTTTACATTTTCTGGATTTTTTTTTTCTCATTCCACACGCACTTTCTCAGCTCATTCATACTATGTTCTATATAACACTGACACAACGACACATTTCACACGACACTATATACATCCTAGACACTATTTACACTATGTGCGCCACGGCGCCGACTTTGCTCCTTTCTACGTCACATCTGAAACCAATTTATATTAACTCGTCGCAGGCGCACTCTGCTCACTACAGGACGATTTGGTGGTTCTGTGGGTTTCCGCGGCCAGTAAGCGGAACTCGGGTCGCCTCCCGTGACGCCTTTGCGCCGCCGCCGCGCGGAAGTGGGGGAGGGGGAGTGGCGGCGCGGAGGTGTCGGAGCGTCGGGTTGCAGAGGAGCCGCCCCAATTAGCCTTCGAGCCCCCACCCCCTGCCCCAAAGGACACAACGCCAGACGGCGCGCCGCCGGTAGAGCCGCCGCCCCTCTCCTACTCCTCACTCCCCTCGCCACGCTGTATGTTCCCATGTCCTCATCCCATCTCCCGCCCTGCACTACGTCTACAGTTCCCGCTCCCGGCCCCGCTCCCGGCCCCGCTCCCGGCCCCGCTCCCGGCCCCGCTCCCGGCCCCGCTCACTTTTCCGCCTGTGCAACGACCGAACCTCCCTGCATTCGGATGCTATGGACCTACGCTTGAACTCACGCAACTCTGTACCTAGACATCGGCCACAATGAGTGGCATCTACATGAAGTTGTCAAATTGGTTTTTGGCCAATTGGTAGTACACAGCAACCTTCTCCGGTCGCCCAGTCTGTTCGTGGCTTCGTGATACTGGGAAACTGTGTTAATGAATCGGCAGATTTAATTCAACACCTCTCACTCCCTAAGAGTAGCGCTTATCTACCTCAGAATCAGAGAACGTCAGAATTCCGTAGAGATGTTTTATAACGAATTAGGATAGGGAACTTCCATATTGATGTAGATAAAATATTATCAGCCTCTCAAAACATCAGAAATTCCAATGACCCGGAAATACTGCGTCTGAGTTAACGGGTCGAGCTGTGTAACTGAGCCGAGGCACGACTCACAGGTACATTAGCAAAGTACTGTCCCGACTAAAGATTAGCTTAACTAGAAACATTACAGTTTCTCTAGTTAGAAAATACGAAAGAAGCATTAGCATACTGCGTAAAGGTAAAAATAAAACTGTACTATCGTATTAAAAGATTTTTTCTGAATCTTGTGCACAGTGAATTTCATTGAGTGTGAAAACCTGTGTGTAGGGTCGGCTGCAAGGTGGATAAAACGTTGTAGGGTCGGCCTGGCAAGGGGTGGCGGGGACGGGGATTGTGGAGGGGACGCGACCCCGTGGTTGATTTCCAGAATCTAGCGGTATTTAAATCAAAAATACATATGCTCGAAACAAATGAAATTCTACGTGGACGGGTTTCTAATAGTCCTGCCAGGATTGTACCAGTTCCCATAAGTGCAACATTCATTTCTCAGAAGAATGGTGGGTACGTTCAGCGAGCTATTCCGAGCCTCACGCGCGGCCGTGTCCAAGTCCTGCTATGACGCGCTTGGCGTTATTGCCCACTGCCACTGAATTGTTAAGGATAACTTCATTGTTCGTTATCGACGAGTATCTAGAAGGTATGAAAATTTCGAAAGAAATGGGACTCCTTATGGACATCCTAAAACAAGGAAGTGGTTACATCGAACGATGGGAATTTTCGAACGATGGGTTTTTCAAAATCTGGAGCAGTATACTAACATCATGGAAGTCTCGTTCGCTGCTTCTCCGTTCTTTTTTTTTTTTTTTTTTTTTCATTTATTTTTCTCTTGTTCGGCCATTTGGCCTTTCAAGGGCTTGGATACAATAGATTTATTCATTTGGAATAGCATCCTTGCATTTTGAGCTTACATACACTGCTCCGTTTTTTTTAAAAGTGTTGGATTGGGATTGGGATGATTTATTGTTTATTTAAAATTTACATGCTTTAATGTTATGCTTCTCCGTTGTTTTACAAGCAGTGAGGAGCGGGTAAGATGTGACTGCGGAAGCTTTCAGAACAAAACGCATTTGAAACAAAAAAACTTGTATGTCAGTTTATACGGATGGGTATTTCACGCCGGTAACAGTGCACAAAATATTAATTCATGTCGCTGATGTCATTAAAGAAATGATTGTCCCAATAGGACAAGTGTCCGAAGACACACAGGAAGCCCGACACAAAGACTTCAAGTCATGTCGAGAGAGATATACTCGAAAATCATCTAGAGTACGTGGTAATGAAAATCTGCATCATTTCCTTTTGATTTCTTCTGAAGTTTTGAAGTAGTGTATGTTCCTGGAGGTGATGTGTCACGTGAAGGTAGAATAGCAGATTTAGAGAGCGATTAATGTCTACTATCGTAACTTTTGTTTGTTATTACTTTTTATAACTTTTATTTGCACTGTTTGGTATGAATTAGAATCAGAATATTTCATTTTGGGTTCGTCTCTCATGACCCTTTAGCAGGAGTAGGCAATTGCATGCAGTATCTCTTAAGTAGTTACAATATTGATAACCTGGCAATCCTTATTCGGACTAGAGAGCAATGTATTTATTATTATATTTCGTCCCTACATTACAATATAATGGAAAATGGCACAAGAAATAAATCTGAGCATTTTCAGCACCGTCGACTTGATAATATTTTAACACCGCTAGATAAAGGAAATGAACCACTGTGTGGCGGTGGTGGGGTCGGCGGCAGGACCGACGGCAGGGGTGGGGGTCGCCGCGGAGTCGCTGGCGGTTGCATCGAAGGCGACTGAACCAATCTGCTGGGAAATGGACTCTGCAGAAGTGGAGACGGATGTGGCGGTGGCGGCGGTGGCGGCGGCGGTGGCGGCGGCGGTGGCAACCGAACGGAAAGGCGGTGGATATCTGACTCTCAGTCGTTTTCGGCGGAAAGTAGCGGAACTGACAAGTCGTGAAATACTCTCGCTCCCAGAGAGGCTGTTGCTGGATGAAAAATGTCTTCGATGAGGATGGTTAACCGGGAGGAGCCGTGACGGCGTCTCCGGATCAGTTCATAGATGCAAGATTAGAGAACTGAGAATGTTATTGTTTTTGGGCAGAACATTCCTTTTTCCAATAGGAGTTGGAATACATTTTAATGTCCTGTTACTTTGTCGCAACAGAATATTGTAGTACATTTTGTTGTATTTATTTAATGTATACATTTATTTTAGTTGTATGCTTTACCTACTAAGATAATTGGCTATTTTTTAAACTGTTGGGATAGGTTTCCTTTTAGATTAACGACAATAAATTCAGAGGCAGTATTGCTACAATAATTCAAGGTGTAAAAGAGCACAACTGTTTCGTGGCCAATTCCAGCCACTTAATCTGCAACACTTTAATTAAAAAATAAAATGTTGAAAAATTAAATGAATGACTTCGTTAATAGTTTAAGAACAGCAAGTTTAGAATAGTTTGCTCTAAAATTAATGTCATTATGGCACGGATGAAAAATACGCGAGACTTGAGAGACGAAATGAGAGTCAATTGATTTCGAAAACTAGCTACTTCTCGTTCTTAACAAATACCCTCATTCAAGATAAGAAGAAATGTATATTCACATTTCTTTTGGGATACAACGTTCGTACATAGTATACTATGATAATGTGACGATTGCCATATTCGGTTTCTGAACGTATAGAGGGAGGCTTCTGCCTTTAAACTTTACCTTTTCATCTGAAGATGATTGCAGTGCTTAAAGGCCATTTATTTTAAACGGACGGTTAATGGTGAGGGTGACCGTTAGAGGTGAATGAAGAGAAAAGAATGATTAGGAATCGGATGGCGGTTCAGATGATTGTTACGAAATTCAATTATAAATATGTTCTAGTAGTATGAACTCGAGGAAAAGAGACACTTGAGAGATGTATCGTCAGTTCCTATGGACACAAGTTTATAAAGGGAGATGAGATCGCTAGAGAATTGGCGTCGGAATATAGGTCGGGAATACTAACGTGTCTTTCTGGTTGTAAAAGTCAATTAGCGGGAAGATATTCAAGATATTGAGAGTTTGTCGAAACCTGGGGTACTTCGGAAAATTAATCGGTGGTTCTACAGTAAGGAAACACAAATCAACCGATGCGAGGAACGTAACATTTGCCGATTGGTACTGTTTATACGAATTCACGAATAATACATTTGCTTTGTGTTAGACTTAAAGTGGTCTTATTTAAATTAACTCAAGAGAGAGGCTAACGACAAGAGAGAGGACAGCGACGTTTGGTGAGTGGCAATGCATCTGCAGCTAAATGAGTATTGTTGATACAATTGAAGGCATTTGCATGCATGTGGCGGGAACATTGAATACAGTAGATTTGTAACAATGTTATTATGTCTCAACCTCAAGGTGAAATCAAACTTTCCTTACACGGGGATCGCACCCGTAGACTTCGCCACAGCTCCAGGTCCTGCGCCAACTTTGGAAGCAGTCTGCTGTTTGTTTCAGAAAGATATAAATTGCTTTCCCACATTTGATGCTCTGTGCTTTCGACCCGCACCTTTTATGATAATAATTATAATAATAATAGTAATATATAATAGTTATAATAATAGTTATAATAATAGTAATAATGTTATTATTATTATTTTTATTTTTATTATTATTATTATTATTATTATTATTTTATTATTATTATTATTATTATTAATATTAAGTTATTCGACTGACTGACATTTCGCCGAGGGATTCTTTTGGAGAGCGGCGCGACGCCAGCTGAGTGTGGGCGTGGGTGGGGTGGGTCTGTGCACACGGAGAGGGGGTTG
>BOPP01000091.1:4157872-4178445 GCA_017312745.1 Gryllus bimaculatus
GCCCTGCCCACGCTCGAGGCGCTTTGATCGCGGCACGCGCGCGGCCGCGCCCAATAAACGCCTGACACGAACGGCCGCGTGTGGACTGCGCTGCTTCGGTCGCCGCTGCGCTTCTTTGCATGGGTTTTGCAGCCTTTGAAGGAGAGACTGCACAGGCAAGCAGCGTTTCTCTTAAACACTATCAAACTCAAAATACATGCGGTGAACAAGCAAGACGGACTTGCGTACGTAGTGTCTACACGTGCAGAAGTTTAATATCTTCTGCAAGACCGGAGATAATTCAATATATTTTTACAAGTATATTATTAAGAAATAGTTAATTTTTCCTGTAAGAAACCTAAATCATTGTAGCAGGAAAAAATCAATATTCGTTGATTGATTCTTTATTTCGTGTTTCCTTGAACGTCAACTACTATAATATTAGTCCCGTAAGTGAAGTGCATGGTTTTTTATCTCGGGAAGTAGCGAAGGGAAGTGGATTTACCACGCTAGATGGTGAGATTCAGCGATGACTAACATTTTCTGCCATTTTATATTTCCAGATAAGTTTTTACAAGCATATTGGTCACATATGAAACAAAAATATTTCAGTTTAGCCATTGTACTAGTAGCTGTTTTCAAGACGCTGAGATACATCCACCAAAGTGAAGATAACTGAAGCTATGACTGATCTAATAGACATGTTGAAAATACTGAAATATCACATACTCTATCGGTCTCATTCCTGGAGGCATCGCTAAGCCGTACACTTTCTTTAGTCATTCTTATATATACTTTTTATTCTCAAATGTAAACCGTTTTTATTTGTAACATGAAATTTTATTATCCTTATGTTCTTGTCTTGTGTTAACCCAAAATACTTGTATGAATCTACTAACAAAATGGCCGGAATTTTGTAATTTTAATTGAAATCCTTCTAGTAAAGTATTTACTCTATGAGATTTATTATACGAAATCCTCATATTAATTACATTCAGGGGGAACAAAAGTTGGTAGTAAGAGTTAGCGTCATCCTTGTGTACCCCGGTCTCTGTCATTACGAGTTGCATATAGTGCATATTCATCCAGTTCCACTAGATCTTTAATAATGTCATCGTTAAGACAAAAAATATCATGTTCAGTAATGACCATTATATTGTTTATCTTCTCCTCTGTCACTCACCCACTCAACCACTCACTCACTCACTCACTTTCTCTCACTCACTCTCTCACTCACTCTCACACACTTTCACATACTCTCTCTCACTCTCTCTCTCTCTCTCTCTCTGTCAGTATGGTTCTCTTATTCCTGTTATTCGGAAAGTTCGAGTAGTGTGGTTTGAGGCAAGTTATTTTATATATAAAATGTCCAAAAACAATAATTATTGGATAGGACATTTAATTTTTTTTATAATTTGTATAGGCCATATTGATTTTGTATACTTTTGCCCTGAATTAAGTATTACATTCAGACGTTTCGCATTGGACACAGTAAAGCGTGTGGAAAACCTTGCTCCACATTCCCTGAAAGGGCCGATCGCTGCTCACAAGCTGCGTCCAGTTTTCCAGCGAGCCGCGTGGCTCCGCACCCGCACCCCAGCGCTGGGCTGGCGTGTATTAATAAAAATTATGGAGATTGTTTTTTATGGCTTTATGAAATGGTTTTCATTTGTTTATGGCTTTACATTAGGACAGGTTTCTCCTACATCCCGCGCCGCCATAAACCCTTTGCCGCGTCGGCCGGGACGAAGCGGGGGCCCCGCGCCGCGACCGCTGTCCCACAGCGTGCCACGCCCCCGCGGGCGGCTTCGAACCCCGGACCGTCAGCTGCGGACAGGTAGCCCCGCGCGCCGCGCCCGCGGAGTATATGGCACCACTGAATATGCATTCGGGCGCTGTTGCGCGCTGGAAGTGTTTGATCAAAATTTATGAATATTTTATGGTAACTTCTCCGGGCGGATCTCGTTCATATTTTTGCTATCATGTGAATGCATGAGGTGCAGGGTACTTTTCTTCATTAATACTCCTGTCTGTGAAGGTTGAAATCGTAATTGAACGGTACGTACTTGTGGTACTTTGTTTATTGTTCTGAATTGAAAGGGGAAGTGCAATTATAATGTGTCATGTGTGTACACGCATTCGTGAGATAAAATAGAAGAACGGGAGGGAGACAAACTAATTCACATCTACAAAGAGGCACGCCGTCGGGTGGAAAAAAATGCGAACGTAAATAGAGCCAGTAAAGGGACAAACAATAGGTCAATTGATCCTCCTACAATTTATTGGTTAAGGTAAGGCAATGCAATTTAAGTATGCACGTTAATGTACGATCATTAGATGGAAAGAAAAACTCACATATAGAACTAATTGGCTCATCAATAGACACACAATAAACACACAAAACATCACCAGTTTTGTTTCTTGAAGTTAAAATCATTAGACTTACAATAATAAATTGTCAGATGAGTTTTGTAACCTTCTAAAGACTTAAATATGCCATTTTCTGATGCTCAATTGAACATATATTTCATCTTCACGTTTTCACAATTAATGGCATCGTGCGTTTTCACATTTGCCTAACTACTAAATTGTTAATATAAAAGAGATGACTTTTGTTTTCTACAGAGGTAAAATTTGAATCAAGACAATTGTCAGAAATGGGTCAGAAGCTATGGAAAAGAATTGCCATTAAAAATTGCGTTTTTTGTCACCATTTTTATTGGTCAGTTTTTGACTGTTATTTCTTGGTCTGGTACTCTCAGCGCTCTATAATACCTTACAACTCTTGAGATTCAGTGTGTTTTTATTGACTTCTAACGCTATCATCCACCGTGTGAAGCGACTACACTGTACTATTATACACTCTATTTTAGGCTATGTTTAGGTATCTAAATAGCTAATTTTCACTATCCTGATATTTAAAGTATATATCCAATTAATTTTTATAGTTTGTCAATAAACTCCATAATTCCAAACTCTGTGTTCTTGTAGAAAGCTTCACATTTGGTATTATTTCTGTCGAAAGGGCGTGCCTTCGGCGAGGTGCCTTGGGCGTGCTTCTCGGAGATGATATTCTTCAGTTATTTCCTTCCTGCTTTGCGAGTGTAGTATTACTTGTTCTCGCAGATTCGCTATTTATTTTTACGTGTTTGCATTCGTACGTAAACGTAAATTAATATGCAAATTTACATTACAGTACCTCACCGTACGTTTATCATTGCTTCAGAAAGAGTCTGATCATTATTACTAGAAACGAAGTTTTAATTTATTTGATAAAATTCAAATTTAAGAGCATGTACAGCTTATAAAAATAGAAAGCACATTAACTCAATATTTCTGAAAAAAATTGTTCGTCAATGGTGGAATGGGTCATTTTCCATGGCCGCTTTTCGCCGATCACGTACCGAAACCAAGAAAGCGCCGCACTTTTTGTTCGGCGTGGCCAGAGCAAAGCGGACGGTAACGGCGCTGAGAAAATGGCATTCGCCGGAGATGACAAGCCTCGGGAGCCGCTAAATAATTTCGTTTATGACGGAAGGCCTCCCCTTCCTCCTCTTGTTCGGCACGTCCTGGCAGTCGCCGCCGCAGCCCGATTCTGCTCGACGGACGCTAGGGAATCAGACGATTTCAGACGACCCTCGGGCCGTGCACACTGGCGTGAACCGTCGCGAATGCGGAAAAAATAATATATTTTGAAAAACTATCATTTGTTCTTAGCCGCCAGTAAAATAGTGGGAATGCGCGACTTTCCGAAACTTTTCTTCTTCTTAGTTTCTTTCTCTATACGGCGTAAGCAGTAGCGAGAGAGTTATGTAATGCTGTGCGAAAAAAACGGCGAATTTTCGGTGGAAATCTTTTATTACAGGGCCCTGTTGATGAAAAAGTGGATTACTCCAGTTTCTAAATTTAGAAAACAATTCTCTAATACGTGGTGTAGCCAGAATTCATGTTTTGTGGGCCATCGATACCGAACAATTTAATGACACGTCCATGTGTCCGTCCGTGTGTGAACATCGCTAGCGACTAAATTGTCCAGCCGATTTTCTCCAAAATTTATTCCCCAATCGACCTGGCGTTTGGGAGATACTTTACACAAAGACTCTGGGATATTTTAAATGTTAAAAAAAATACTCTAACGTATCTGATTTTTTTTGTTGGGTAGTGTGAAGGACATTTAAAAGACTGGTGCAAATCTTCTGTTCGTTAAAAACCCTAATTTTTTGAAAATTGCAGAAGTTGAAAATGATTTTGGCGCATTCCAACAACTAAATTATTAAAGATAGAGATTTTTGCCTTAATGAAATCTTCAAGATAGGTTTTGAAATAAAGTCATGTAGATTTTTAAACAATTTGCGTACTTTTCGCGTAATTTTGCGTGAAAGGTTGGTATATTTTTTCTAGAAAGTACGTGCTGTGTTAGCACGATTAGTTATCATTTGTGTTGAGCCATTATGTCTCCCGCAAAGGGCAATTGACCTTAGCGTCATTAGATCCCGGGGTTTCTAGTCGGTCACCCAACCAGTAATCCGCGATTTCTCGAATACGCTTAATCTTCGTGAATTCAGGTAGTTAATGAAGAATTCGGCTAGCTACGCCGGTTTAGCGGTCGTGGTGTTTCAGTGGAAACATCCCAGCATTCCCCTAGATGACGGAGGGAATCACAGAAACACTGGACAGGATGGCCGCAGGATGGGGATTGAAGCCGGGCCTCCCGAATGCGAAATCATCGCGCTGCACCTTGAGACTCTTCCCTCAGCCTTCTCTTAATATTATTATTCAAACATTAATCCGAATTTTAAAATGAAAGCGACATCATTCAATTATTGTTCTGCAATTGAATGATGTTGTGCAGAAGACATTCAAGTCAAGCTTGTGCTTCAAAAATTACTTGTAATGTTGGGGTATATCTTAAAATTTCTAGAAGTGAGAAGGGACTCCGAAAATTTGTGAATTGTATATTTTTACCCAATTCACATAAGTTTTTAATGGTTCAATCAATAATATCTTTAATTGGCCATTTAATGCAATTTATGAAAGTGAGGTCGTGATTAAGCTTTTTGTGCCTTCAAAGATCAGCAGAATGGAAACATCGGTTGGATGCATTTTGAAAATCAAAGTATCGGTGCTCAGTAGTTCAAAGTCGCCGTTTCTTAATTTTTACATCTTTGTGGGTGGGTCGCGTTCTACAAAACGCCATGTAATTTATTATTGGAGGTGGAGGATGTATTCGAAAATCAATTCCAACTAACAGAATCTTTACACTCTCATCGAACTAAAGAAAGAGTTGAAGAGAAATGTAGAAAAGTTTTACATATTATGTAAAACGTAATAGTTTTACGGAAAATAAAAAAAAGGAACAAAAAAACAAAAAAACAACTATATATTAGTAGAGGGGATTAAAATCTAACTATGATGATGATATCCATACACGATATTCGGGCATAGGCGAAGGAGAGGCATAAATACCTCCCTTCATTTATTTGGCGTCATCCCAGTTTACGGTTTGTTTTTGTATTTTTGCGGCATTCCTGGGTATCAAATGAAATAAGTAAAACACCTTACGCGGCTGGAGGCTAGAAATTTTTCCTATAATTTATGCTCACATAGGAAATCATTAATTAGACCGTTAATGACCGTTTTCATTAATTTCATTTTGATACTGCCGTAAATAAAAGGCTTTAAAAACTATGTATTATATATTCGACGATCCACTACACAAACACAATTTCGGGCTCTTATGATCAGGGATCAGCAGAATGAGAGGTTATCCGCAGTAACGTTCATGGGTCGGATATTATTTGGGGCCCGCTGTTCAAGTTCTGAGCGGGTATGTCACAATTTTCTGCTGTACGCATTCTGAGTACAAACGACGCTTTGAAAACAGTGACTCGCATCTTAGTTTTTATCGCACATTATCTTCTTAAAGTTAATATTTTCGAACGTAATTACAAAAAAAACTTTGAGTTAACATTTTTTTTTTTTTTGCATTGAGGATCGTAAATCAAAAAAATATATAAAAAAATATTTCAATGATATGGGACAGCACATCGATTATTTTGTGTTCCATATACAATTATTGTTTTGTAAATGGATGTATGATTTATGCAGGTCTCAAAGACTCTGGTTCTTCTAGGTACATACATGAGAGACAAGGGACAGACATCCTGCCCAAGGCGTAACTCGAACCCGCGATCCTTCGGACCGAAGCGCTGAATCCGTTTACGCTCTTAGCCACCTCGGCTATACGGTTCGGTAAGTACAACCTTTTACTCTCCTTGAAAATTTTAATCTCTGAAGCTTGAATACATGATTTTTCTTTTTGAGAGAGAATTCAATTTTCACTCCCTATTGAACTATTGATGTTGCCACAGTGCTCTTTTTCCTAAATCAAAATAATCGAACTTTTTTTCCGTCTTAATCCCGTTTGCTGCAGAACTGCGAGATAAATCCAGCTGTTACCCACTACGTGGTTTTGTACTCACGTTTTCTTATAAACGGTCTAAAACCGCCGTCTTTCCGTAGCATATTGCAGAAGAAACGGACGTGTTAGGCGCGGTCGGACAATTTTCCGTCCACTGTGCGGCGGACGATCAGCATCCTCCGACACTGCACAGAAAGCCCGGGGAATGGCGGGGGGGGGGGGGGGGGAAGGGGAGGGAGCTCCCACAGCAATTTGCAGGAGGCCCCGGGCGCCGTCGCGGTCAGCCCGTCCTCTGGCCCGCGGCCTCCTCCACCGCAGAACCTCCGGCGTCATCGCCCTCACACTTTCCGTGGCTCCTCACTGCGACCTGGCTCCTCAGCAGGCGGCCGAGTTCTCGGGGCCGAGATTGTTATTTGGGCTGCCCGCGTTCCACGTTCTGCGCGCGTATGTCACAATTTCCTGCTATATGCATTCCGTGTGCAGGCGATTTAAAAACAGTGACTCGCATCTTATTTTTTATCGATTATTTACTTGAAATTTTTATTAAAAAACATAATTACAAAAATATTTGAACTAAAATGAAAATTTTGGAACAACTTCAAACCCAATTACAATTCAAAAACTATGCAGACGGCGGAGGACAGTGTGTCAACGCGACAGCGATAAGGCAGTTTTGGCCTTTAGGATGATGATGAATTATAAAAAAGGTTTTATTTTAACGTAGTCTTTTTGCATTGAGGAACGTAATATTAAAAAAAATATTTAAGTAAATATTTGAAAGATATGATAGAACGCATCGATTATTTTGAGTTTCGTGTACAGTTATAGTTTTGAAAAATACGATATGATTTTTCAACCGTCGATACTTGATTTATGCAGATCTCAGTGACCCTGGAACTTCTTGCTACGTAAACGACTAGGTTGCGGGTTCGCGTCGTGCGTTAGTTATAAATATTAATAATGAAAATGCCTTTAAATTCATTGGTGGTAGCAGATATCTTGTGGTCGTCCAGAATGCGAGAAAGAAAACAATCGTCCACAATCAAAGTACTTCGATTGTGGACGATTATTTCCTTTCTCAGAAAATGCCTTTATTCAGGATCAAGGCTCAAACCGCAATACGATAATTCACAGCCCTAAATTCTCTGTTTTACTTCTTACATACCTTACGAATGAAGACTTTAGTTGGCTGATGTGGTACTTACATATTCCCATTCAACGGAGGCCACAGCAGTTTTCGCGTAAATGAAGAAATCTCTACGAACTTACATATAAATTTTTCGTGTTTAATAAGATTCTAATGCTTCATGGAGCATATAAACAAACTTTCAAGTAAAATTTTTTCCCTTACTATCCCATCAAAAACAAACAAAAAATCAGTTTTTTTCACTGTTTTCGGAGTCATCAGTTATTCTTATAATACTGTCATTTGTTATCTATTGTAGGGATGCATTACATCCTCACTGACTTCATCTCGTTTTATTTTATAAGGGTGCTTACCTACATTTCCTATCAGTCCTCAACTTTAACTATTGGTGCTACAACAGCACATTCTTTCTTGCATTATTTGTAAGTTTTACAATTTTCGAAAATTCTGAAAGTTGAGCCAAACTGAGCTCATCCCAAT
Organism: Gryllus bimaculatus; assembly: GCA_017312745.1. Classification (NCBI taxonomy): domain Eukaryota; kingdom Metazoa; phylum Arthropoda; class Insecta; order Orthoptera; family Gryllidae; genus Gryllus; species Gryllus bimaculatus. The sequence continues at coordinate 4,165,900 of BOPP01000091.1, forward strand.
TTTTTAGCATCCTTTACTCTGTCCGAGAAAACTTGGAGCCGATTTTTGAGAAAATGTATCTTTGTCACAAGCAAAAGTTATACGAACATTACTAGATTTTTTCAAACAATTACACTTGATCCTAATTAAATATCTAAGTTTGTAGAACATATTTAATTAAGGTGAAGTCTCTATCATTAATACTGTACTTTAGCTATGCAAACTTTTTTCAATATTCGAAAAATACAGAGTTCACAGAAAATATCATTACCAAAATGCTCCATTTTTATAAGCGTTTGCTCTATCCGAGAGGGAAAATTAAAGGTTACCTATATTTCTTGTAACATTATGCAAACTACACATATTTTGAAAAAAATGGATCGATATTATTTAAAGACCTGCCTTTAAGGAACAGCTTTCATTAAAAAAAAACTTTATCACCCGTTCTGTATTTGTAGAAAGACGTTGAAAAAAATTGAAATTTTACAATTTTCGAAATTTTAGATTTCATCGAAAATGAACCTTATACCATGTTCCTAAGCGTCCCCTTATTCCATGTTCCTATTCTATTTGAGAAAAAAATTCAAACCAAATATTTGGAGACACTCTGCAAAAAATTTGAAAATGTTAAGGCTTTTTGTGATGTATTCTCCAAAAAAAAGTGTGTTTCAATTTCGCAGGGTCTTCAGTTGGGCCCAATTGAACACCGAATATATCAGAGATAATCGTCTGAACGGTTTAAGCACTAGTGTGGCCATGAATGTACAGACAGACGTTTTGCAGTATACCAAATTCCCGGTATCGAGAATTCACATGGGTTATGATAGCACAATGTAATAGAGGAAGTAATTTATTACATTTACGGACAAGATTTATCCAATCTTTTTGGTATCAGAGAGCTACATAACGAGATTTTTCTGTCGGAAAGTTGCCATCTTGCCGTGGCATTACAATACTTTCTTTACCCTACGTAAGAAAAAATGCGAGACAGTAAAATGATGACAGGGTAGATTTATTTGAATTCATGCAGAACTGCGCAAATGTATCAGAGCACCTACCTCTTACAAATAACGTGAAACGGTGAAAACTACGTAGTTCATTTCATTATTTTGACCTTTACAATGGAAAGGGTTTAAGATCTCTTCACTGATATACTAATTTAATTACAAAGATTTTTCATAAAGAGTAGTTTTACACCATGAGTTTACAAAACATCAGTTTTACAATGTTACATGACCAAATTTTAATATTTTCTACGTTACCACTTGGTCATTTTATTACGTTAACGATGCACTTACTACTCAACCATTTTCGTCTATCACCTTCGTTACAAACTGTGTTTTAGAAATCGGTAATCTAAAGAGAAATCCATGTTGAAACGTACGATACGTAGAAATCGGTTGTTAGAAGAAATGCCTGCTTACACTTTTGTAATAAAATTAGATAAAATAGTTTGCCATAAAATAAAAAGTACTTGAGTTACTATTGAATACAAGTCATTTGTTTTCGCTTATATCTGCCCATTTTCATTATAATTCCTATTTATCTGTTATGGCATATTAACTTTCTAATCCGGCACCTCTTGGAATAGATGCACTTAAAAAATGGCTCGTGAGAGTTTGTAGATCTTCAATTATTATTTTTTTGAGATATTCATTGTTCTCAGAGAGTTAATAGAGGTAAATTTCTAAGCGTATATATTTAATATTCTGAATACATTCAAAAATATTAGCAAAACAATACAGAATGGACCAATTTCACAAAATGTTTAAATATTTATTGAAGACATTACTTTCTCAATCAAAGATTCACTGTGCATTTTTTCAGCCAACATGGAATTTTAAAAATTATTTTTCTAATACATATTTAGACATTGTTTTATTTAATTAAGCTCGGATTTATATATGTATTGATTTTCTTTAGGTTGTTTGAGAAACATGATCCTATTCATATATTGCGGTATTTGTTAATTTGTGTTGAAGAATAATGTTATTTCTTATTTTTAAAACTACAAAACGTTTTTCGAGTTTGTTATTAGAGCGTACCTCTAATGTTTAAATGTCTTTTTCTTACCAATTTTAAATTTTTAATTCCCAGTACATCGTCCCTGAAAGAGAACAAAAAGGTATTTGTAGGTTTAAACTTCATTCATCATTTTTCATTTTTTGTGACATGAATTGCGTTGGATTACATAAATTTTAATTTGCCAAACTTCCTCCCACTCTAAAAAGCACCAGCGGAAACATATATCACAGATTGTTTAATGTTTTGGTGCAATATAGTAAGATAGTTAAAGTGACTGAGACTCCAATTCTTAATTATCATCAAGAAGCATGTTTCTGAAGAAATATCCTTTATTAGTCGGAAAATGTGAAAAGCAGTAGAACAGATTCTGAAGCAGATTTTCGAAGTTTTCATTGTTTCTAATAATTTGCGATTTAATGTTCTTTTAGTATTAAAAACGTACATGAAAATGGAAAATGAGAAATGATCTATGAAGGGCAAAGGAAAAGTGAATGAAACAAAATATTGTGGTTAGATTCAGTGAACATGCTTCCATAAGCTGAGCTTAGAGTGGGATTTTTTCTGACATATGGCTTCTCGACAGTTTCCTCATCGAAGATCTCGGCGAAAGCGGTTGCGTGGAACGGAGGGCGGCCCCGGCGGCGCCAACCAAAGACAAAAGCCGGTCGGCGCGCGCAGGCCGCGCCCCGTGGGAGGCGAGAGAACTACGCCGAAGCCACGCGGTCGCCCCCTTGTATTACCTCTCGCCGCCGCCTCGCCGTAATGTATTCCTATTGATTCCAAATCGCCCGTAACTGCCGTCACGCCGTATGCTCCCTCCCCCGGCCCACGTCCGCCCCGCTCCCCCCCATCCCACCCACCACAGCACCCTACGCCGCCTCGCCCCGCCCCCGCATGTCTACCCGCTCCACCCCTCCCTCTCCGTATATCCCCGCCCGCTTCGTCCCCACCCCATCCATCCTACGCTCCCGCCCTCCCGACTCCTCGCCCCCCCACCCCCACCACACCCCACCCTGCCCCGCCCGCCCCGCCCCGTCGCCATCTTCCCCGCGCGTGACTCCACAGCGGCAATTTCGCATGTTATTGCAGGTCTCGTTTTGATTAGAAGCGAAGATGTACGCGCTCCCACACCTTCGATTGCAATTGCGTTTCGAGATTGAGCAGATTCTGGGCGGACGAGGAATCCGATTGGATATTCTTCCCTGTGAACCCCGACCGACCGGCGAGGCGATGGGGTCGAATCACTAAAATAATTCTATTTAGAGCTCCGTGCGCGATGATGGCCTACTGTCGGATCTTGTTTAGAGGGTCGGGGGGGCTTGCGGGGCGGGGGGAGGGCGCTAATCAGCGTACTTAGCAGTAAACGCACGCACACGCTGGTAATGTGCGGTGGCGCGGCTCGGAGATTTCGCATAGCGGCGTGATGGCTTTCACGCGCGAAGTTCACGATCTGTCAGACATTTGCACGCATCGCCTGCGTCACACTCACACTCTCCACACACACGTACACATACACACGTAATGTGAGAAACGCCCACACACGCGCATCGTCACAACACGGCACGAGTGCATCTCGTCAATTACAGGTGTTCGGTTCTCTTTGGCAACGCCGTCCCGCCGGCACCTTGAGCGAGTGGTGCAAGGCCGGCGTGATTTATACACGCCTTCTTATCTTGCTTTGTCTCGGCTGTATGTTCTCAGTGATTAGTACAAACGCAGTGTCATGTTATTATTTAGCGCGCCGCCTTGTCGCGTGGCAAGTGTGTTGCTTGCGATTTAAATCGTGACAACTTTATCTACACTAAACGCATTTTAGAATCAAAAAGGTTTCATGTGATGAGGGAAGAAATATATTATGAAATTTAAACACACTTAATTTTTCCAACGATGAATCAAGCGAAAGTATCTGGAAGGCAATTGAACGTTGTTTATATTTGTTTCTTATTGACATGGCAAAGAATGTTTGAAAGTTATGAACTGGCCAGTGCTGTAATTTGTTTACATAGTGTGTATATTTTAATTAATGGTGATAGGCACCATAATTCATTCATTATGTACGTCTCGCTGGAGATTCTGCCTGTATACACAGTCATTTTACTTTGTAAACATTGGGCTAAACTACAAAAAAGAATACTGTTAAAAATAAATTGTATATGTCTTCCACAATTCAATGCCTTCATGAATATAACAAATACATTACATTTGAAAATGTATTGTTTATCGTAATTGTATTTCCACCATGAATATACGTTTTCGCTCAGAGGTTATAACACGCGTTAATTACACTGTCGTACAATATAACTGTATGTACGCAAAAACAGGAGATTTCATTATAAACCAAACGCGCCATGTAGTTCAACATATACAGCACCGATTAAGAAAAACATCAAAACATACTCCAAGACACAATGAACATTAACTAAACGAATCGAAATGGCAAAATGTCAACCGGCCACTGCGTTAACATCCAAAACGTTTTATTCTAACACACAAGAAACGTAACTAAACAAACGCGTATGCTCAAATGTCAACGTACGCACTTCGGCGACAACATTAGAACGCATTGGCTATACAATATTAGCCAATTCAGCTATGTTTACACAAAAAGCCGCCGCCACATTTTGCAGGCAGAACATTCGTCACCCCCCAGACATAATATTTTATTGTCACCCCCGCCTTCCCCAACAACCTTTCCGCACACACTCACACACCACTTGCCAACCATTCTCCCCAAACAACGCACTACCCACACACACATACACACGGCAATGGGGAACGTGTTTGACCTAACCCGCTGACACGAGTCGGCCGCACGCTTCGGAGGGAAGTGAAGTGAAGTGATGTGAAGAGAAGTGAAGTGAAGTGCGTTCCGCACGGGGATGCGAACAGGGGACCGGCGGCCGCTGCCACCGGCAGGCAGAGCAGGTCTGTGGGCAGCGGCGGGGCTGCAGGACGGTAAGTGCGTGTTCAACGAGGGCAAGACGAGGCCGAAGCGCAGCGGCCGGCGCGGGCGGGGAAGGGCGGAGCGAGCGGGGCAGGCGGCGAGAAACACACGCGGCGGCTGCTTGTGAATTTAACGTGGGTTCGTTCGCCCGCCGCCGCAGCCGCCCCGCGGCCGCGCCGCCTCCAAAGGGAATTACAGAGCGCCGATAAATGGAGGCTGGCTGCAGCAGCGCGGGCGGTCGGGCCCCGCCCAAGCCCCCCCCCCCCGCCTCATGCCGCCGCCCCCGCCTGGCCCCTGTGCCCCCGCCGCCCGATTCCGCCCCGCCCCGGCCCGGCTCGGCCCGGCGCGGCCAGGTCCAGGCTCTCGCGGTCCGGTCCAGGGCGACGCCAATAGCACCCGCAGACAAGGGCTCACGGGAGCTGCGTTAGACGTCATTGCGTCGGGTAGAACCTGGCGCCTGCTGGGTAGATCCAGAAAGGGGGAGGCACTTTCAGTTCGTTCTGAGGGAAGCACTTTCAGTTCGTACGTACCCCTGAATATTTTTTTGAATTCATAAATCAAAAATTTAAAACATTAGTGTTTATTCACAAAGAGAATACTCCTTTTGATGTGATTCAACCAAAATACGATTGTTTTGAATAAACTGAGTTCTATTTTTTAAAGTGGCTTTGAAGTGGGAGTGCCCCATTCTGCTCCTTTATGTACGAGTATTCCCCAGTGTTCACTAATAAAAATTATTACGTGTATAATGGCTGTCTCCCAGCTGGCGTTCCAATTGCTCGTGAGGATCAACCGGCCCCATGATGCTTTCTGTATTTTCATAAAATGTAAATAAAAATTGCAAATATAAATGTAGAGAGAATTCAGAATTAATTCCACAACTTATAAAATAGTGATAATTATCCAAACGTTCCAAGATTTTAACTTTAAAAGTTTTACTTTTCTGTTATAACCAGTGTAATATCTGCAGAAACATTTAGACAGCATGCTACATATCTAAGTATTCGTTCCAGGGTGTGTGCGAATAAATAACCCATTACACACAAAATTCCTTACCGATCCCCCAAACAATCACATGAACACAACACAAATAAACACAACAATTCAGTCTTGTCAGAATGATCATTTTGTATATATTTTTTAACAAAAGAGTGATTTTTGTTTACGAAAATTGCGTTGTATTTTTTCTAAATATGTTTTCGGAGTAAAGTATGGTTTTACTTAAAAAAATAACCTTTGTTGTTTTCGATATAATCTTAAGACATTGGACCAAGTGCACCATCTTTAGAGATGAAAAATACGCTTTAGTTTTTCTTTACGAAGATTTGGAGGCAATTAATATTTGCCACGTGAAACCAATGCTTAGTAATATTTCTTTGCTGTCGCATGCAAATTTCGTATTTTTATATTTCGTCATAGGAATGTCTGGTAATTACTACATGAATGTAAAGTATCTCCATATTTCTATGAAAAATTGTCTGTTTTTGATTGTTATTTTTGTATTTCTGTTTTTTAAAAGTAAAATTATTAAAAGCACTATAACTTTTGCCTTTTGAAAATGGCTTCGGAGACATTTAACTTCCAGTGTTTTAGGTCATAAAGATGTATATCATACAAGTTTAAAAATAAGCAAAGTGAAATGAGTACAGTCTACATTACATGTTGACGTATTTTGTTCAAAATTATTTTCTCAAGATGTGACTTTACACATGGAATTTTTCCGTTTCTAATCTTGTTGTTTGAAAACTGATGTTGTAAACTATATTTTGAGGGTTTTTGTTGTGTTTTTTCTGTGGTTTCTGAGAGCAGTTAATTGCTGTCAGTTTGTGTTCGTTTCTCGGTCCCTCGGTGAAGAGTATAGGGCCTGTTCCAGGTAGCAGCCGGGCCAAAAGAGGGAAAATCACTAACACGCTTCTGGAGGGCAAGCGTTCGAAGATGATTCAACAGGCCTTCACTGTGTGGTAGTATTATTCGGTATTGAGATAATTTTAATCATGTGTGCGTTTCACAGTAAATGAATACGATATAAATTAATTTCATTTAACGTGTATTTTACTCCACATCAGTTGTAAGAGGAATGTTTATTTTGGATTTTTACTTTTTTGTGTACGTGCGTATGTACGGAATGATATAAGTAGTACAGAGAGAATTACGTAATACTGTGCTGTGTTCGAAAGCCGATTTCGAAGTTTTAAGGGAAATATATTCAGCTTAGGGTCCCCTGACACGGAAAAAGTATTTTTTCAAAACGTCCTTCTGCCCGTCCTTCCGTTCTTGAAAAACACAAGCGACTGAACTATTCGTAGGATTTTTACCAAAATGAATATTCTTAGGACAATCTGCATTGACTGAATATCTTGAAAATTTGTGAAATCTTCTTTGAGGGTTGTTTTCATGAAGTCTCAGGGTCATTTTCGGAATTTTCTCAAAAATGGCTCCAAATAGTTTTCGAAAATATTGCAGGAATATAATGAATCGCACTTATAAAGATGGCTTATGTACTAATTTGTCTGTTAACTCTTGAATGTCTGAAAATTACGGGTGTATGAATATTTTACGCGTACTTTCCAACAATCACAAAAATGAAGATACATTTTTTTCTTCAAATAAAATGTTTCCCCGTTTTTAGTTCCTTAATTAATCTCGTGTATGTGATTTTGAAACAAATAGTGATTTGAGCGCAATTTTGATTAAAATGTGAACATTAAGATTTTTAAGAAGATCTTAAAAACGGCCTCTAATTTTGTCTTGAAACTTATTGTTAGTGATAGTGCTAAATGCACCAAATTTCGCCATTTTAGATAAACGCCATTTCCGTGAACGCCAATTGCTTCATTCTTTTAATTTCTCAAAAAAATGCATAATTGTAATATTTATTCATCTCTCAAGTTGTTAATATTTACATTAAGAGCGCTTCTTGTGACATATTATGTTTGCAAATACAAGCGCTTCCGATGTTATGTTATAAAGTTTCTCGAAAAAAAAATTCAGAAACGCTGAAAACGAAATTTGGTCAATAGTGGCTCCAAATGGTTTAATGAAAATTTGCATTCAGGTTTTACTCTTTCGGGATATTTAAGACGAATTTCCACTCTACTGTCAGGGAACCGAAAAGGGAGAAACTGTGAAGAAATGCACGTTATTTTGATAAAACACAATTTTTTCAATGTAAATATAATACGAAAGTAAATAAACCATTGTGCTAACTTATATGCGCTGTGAATGTTTTGTTGTGCAACATTTTCTGAAGAGTTCGTAAATTTTGAAAAAATTGTTGATTACTGAGTTCATATATTTTGAATACCAGTATTGTAAAGGATGTTTTTCATTGCAATAAATCGTTCATAAAATGGCATTGTATGAAACATGGTATTGTATGACAATTGTCAGATTTGGCCTTTTATGGCAGGAATAGGTGCTCATCACTCGAGATAAACGCGGCAAACTAATCGTGGAGTGGTGGCGGTAAATAGTTCAGCCAAACAATGGCAGCGAGCAAATCCGGGGGGGGGGGGGCGAGGAGGAAATCGAACAGCCTGCCAAATGTTTTCCAAAAATTAACTTTAATTCTCGTATAAATGTATCATGCTATAGAATAAAGTGTGTGTAACTCGCTTCCAATATTGAATGTACAAAATTGAAAACTCGTTTCTAAAGTCGCTCTATTTCAAAATATGTACTCACGCAATAAATGTTAACATTAAACACTAGTGGTATAATACACTAATCACTAATATTGCAATGTTGCTATGGAAATGAACGATTTCAGAATGATTCAGATTCGTGGATTCCATATTAGGTAGGTGGCGTATGCTTACAAAAGGTTTTATCAAAGAATTTCAAAAACGTAACAGTTTGCAATTATTACGGTCAGGTGATTTGCTCTTGTGAATCAGCGGCAGGTGAGCGACGGTACGAGGACAAAAATGCTGTGTGTTTAGAATCCACGTACGACATGAATGTTTTCAGTTCTGGTTGAGACGTAGGGGACTTTTCAAATCGTGTTCCAAAACAATGGTACAAACATCGAGAGGCGGCCAACAAATAACGTGTAAAAATGTAAAGATAGGACCAATATCCGATGTTCGACACCTCCACGAGGTGGTTCTGAGAGAGGTCCTGCTAGCCGAGTAGGTGTCAAAGGGAATAGAACACAAATTGTACGAGAAAGTTTGTGACATTTTGAACACTTTTTGTTTTGTTCTTGAACACGTTAATTGCAAGAGTTGAACATTGAAAGTGGCTGTAAAAATATGTTGGTATATGTTTGTGTACAGCCTAAATATGTTCTTAAAACGAATGTTTTCAAAAAAATCAAATTATTTGTTACTCTTCACATTTCATTACCTTAATCGGACTCGAGAACAAGCTTTGAAAATCGCTATGACATATAAAATATTTTCATAATTGTGTACAAAAATACATACAAAATCAATAAACTGAGTGTAAAATGGGGTAGTTGATTATATGTTAATTTACAAAGCCATTATCGTTCATTATTGATGATAAAACATTTTACGGAATATAACAACAATAAATGCGAAAAATATAAAATAACTCAAAGGAGGATGAATAACAATTACTTTAAGGAAGAAGTTGCAAATTCAGAGTTCAAAAAACAAAATGGAATTAAGACTAAATTCTTTTGAGCTCTACGTATCCAACTCATTCACAGTACGTGGAAGCTCAATTGGTTGGTTGAATTTCTATTTAATTATAAATACTTATTTACTTTCCAATAGATCGTATGATCGACCGTATACTTCATTTCGAAATACTATTGGTAAAACGTTAGTTTACTAAATATCACCAGTTCCCCCTGCAATGTTGCATAGAAATGTGAATTTTTTTCTAACTACTTATGATTGAATCACTTGATGAGATGTTGCAACATTCATTTCATAACCGTTGTCTTTAAAAACGATGAAGGCAACGTGTAATATCGGCATAATGTCCGATCCTGCTAACAGAAGTTAGACCATGTTATTAAATATCATTACAAAGTATCACGTTGCTATCTCAAGGTTTCAAATCGTAATTCTCAATACATTGAAATGAGTAACTGTGGATATTTAAAGGTATGTATTCACATCAATCGGTATAATGTTACTATTATTTAGTAAACTATATTACTATTTACAATCCGGTTGAAGTACTTATTAAAATATCATAAAGAAATGGCAGTTTTGTGATGATTAAAGGATCACAATAATTGATTGTGAATTTTTCAACTAAAAGTAATCCGTCGAAAACAAAATCAAACTTTCGCGTTAATAATTTATTGTAATGAATAGTAAGAGGTAATTAAATTTCTTTAATACTAAGTTTAAGGTAATCCTTTTCAAACCTTTTTTACATCAGTAATATGTACTAACAACTGGCCTCTCAGGATCCGTGAAGCGATTATAGGGAGGCCCTGAAATGACAACTAGGTGAAATTATGTTCTATTTTCAATTGTTGCCAATGGTTTACACATCCTTTGATAGCCAGGAATGGCTTCGAACCAAGCCAGACAAATCATGTGATTGATCATTCGAAAATTATCAATAAATACATTATGAAGTGATGATTTAAAAAAATAAGTTTTTATTTTTCAAAAAGTATTAGGGTAGACTCCACCATGCAACCTAATAAGAAGCTACGCCATTGGGTGAAATACAGATGCGCATCACAAGCAAAGAGGAATAGAAACGTAAATGTTCCCCAGGTAAAGGCAAAACTGCTGAAAACGTAGAATCCTTGGCTTCACTTGAGAAAATTCTAGAAAACGTCCGGTCATATACTACCAATGTGGAAGATAATGATGACACAAGTGTATCTTCAAGCTGGGGTTGGAGATCACGTGATTGTGGAGTACAGTGGTCTCCAGCAAATGCTCTCAAATTTTGACGCAACAGGTGAGGCCAACATTGTAGAAATGCAAACAGACAGAAAGCATAGGTTCTAGCTTGAGGAATCAGATGAAATTCGGTTTTCCAGAAATCATATGAAGAGAAATATCCATTCACTGAAAAAGAACTGGAAAATATAACATGTATTCTGTTGACATGAAACCTCATTTCTGAAATGTTTATAAATCTGGACCGAAAGCGATTGATTTGCATATTCAGACATTTCCTTTACTCCATATAGGTTGAAATTATTCCGTGATATGACGAAAATGTACCACTTTGAATTATCTACTGATTACAGACTAAAATATTGCATGGCACAAACTCATTTCACTCGATGGGGTGACATTGTGCCACACATAAATAGCTGTCTCTACCATCTTACCAAAGGTATAAAGCAAATACGTGCAGAAATTGAAACATGACATTACAAGAAACTATATGTAAAATTTCGAGGTTCTATCTCGGTAAATATGGCTTCCAAACATAAAAAACCTTGAAGTGTGGCTCATTTTCACCCCGTTTTACGGTATTTTAAAATCTCACAAATATGATTAATATTTATCTTATAATATAATTTATTTATTTTAATATATATTTTTCAGTACCGCCTTACAGATCTCAGGGCATTGATGTCACTGCATTGCATCTGACCGGGAGGTTCTTGGGTTGGAGTTCAATAGTGCTAGGATATTCGATACTAGCTAGAGAGCTAGGTTGAATTCAGTCGCAGTCTGAAGGAGAATTTCAGCATCCAGCTGCTCTGTTGCCGTAGTTTCTCCGATCAACACGGTACGCATGCCAGAGCAGTACAAACGGGCCACGGACCGCGTACGATCTTTCCTTCTTCTTTGTCATATCCTTCCTTCTTATATGCACTACACTACCACAGTTTTTGGGAGACCAGACGGGAGCTTAAAGCTTTTCTCGTCTGGAGAGTGCTTCGCTGATGGGAAATACCTGGTTTGGGACAACTGGATAATCCGACGGGTACGTCAGCACTAGAACTCGCTATCCAGCATGGGAAGATCACTGTCACCTCCCGCGACAAAATATGCACTACACTTACGGAAATAATGATTGAAGTAGTTGTCCAACTCGGAATCACTAATCAATGAAACAATCAAATTATCATAGAAAAAGGGATGTAAACTGTGTGCGTCCCATATACTTTTTCTACAAACAATTTTAATGTACATTAAATGTTTGTGGTTAATATTAGTTTTGGGTAAATTCTAGGTAGACGACCCCATCTTAAATATTTTCTGCATCGGCTTTTGTTCTCCTAACGCCATCGTTGCCGCTCGTGGCTCCTTCCGATGCCACCCACACCATGAGAGACGTGGCGGCTGGGCCACTCCGGGAACAGAGACCGGTTCCCTCTTTACGTCACCTCCGAGCGTCGTAATTTATTTCGTGAAAGTTCACATTAATTTTACATAATGCGTGAGGATATTGGTTGTTAAGTATACCAGAAAACCCTTGAACAAAGATGATAGTCGCAATTGCATGATTCTACCAAATGAAATCGTCTCGTCAATTTGGCGAGGGGGAGCTCGGCACTGGTAGAGGAGCGTAGCAGGATGGACCAAAGGAGCCGTCCCTGACTCGTCTACTAACACCACCACTCCCACTCCTTCCCACCCAGTTCTTCCCCGTCCCACCCTGTCTCACCTAGCCCCATCCCTTCCCACCCAATCCCACCC